>JXCR01146885.1:77752-91189 GCA_002079205.1 Phalaenopsis hybrid cultivar | reverse complement strand
CAGTGACCCGAAGGTAGGCATGCCGTAGCGGCAGGGGCCCGAAAAGAGGGTATACCGGTAAGGCAGTGACCCGAAGGTAGGCATGCCGCAGCGGCAGGGGCCCGAAAAGAGGGTATACTGGTAAGGCAGTGACCCGAAGGAATTCATGCTATAGCGGCAGCGACTCGAAAAGAGGGTATACCGGTAAGGCAGTGACCCGAAGGTAGGCATGTCGTAGCGGCAGGGGCCCGAAAAGAGGATATACTGGTAAGACAGTGACCCGAAAGAATGCAACTCAAAGAGATGATATCGATCATGCAGACAAATATGTACATGCACATACACAACATGCAAAGAAGCAAGTGGTAGGTCGATCCAGATGGAGCATCTGGTCAAACCAAAGTATTGTGACAATCGGATCGGGGTAGCCGGCTGAAACACAAGTGATGTGACCGGTTTGAGATAACCGATCGAGGCACAAGTGGTGTCGGTAGAGGTGCAAGTGCAAGGTGCAAGTGCAAGATATAAGATGCAAATGCAAGTGCAAGGTGCAAGGTGTAAGGTGCAGGTGCAAGTGCAAGTGCAAGTGTGATATATGACACACAATATGTAACAATACAAGACACACATATGCAAACAATGAGGTGCAAATGACCACACATGCTAGCGAGCCACGCTAGTACTAACAACCTCGCCTAGGAAACCTAAGGTTTAGAACCTTGGAAATGCGGCATCACCGCCTCTTGTTTTGGTGAGGAAATGTGAGGAGTTTTTCCCCGGATCTCCGAGGGGGAAACTCTCCACGGCGTTGCGAAATGTGCTAGCTACAAAGTTTTTCCCATTTCGCGAACTCCTCCAGACTTTGCAAAGCGAGCCAGCTATAAAACTTCTTTTTGCTTTGCCAAGTCCGACCTCCTAGCTTCTCCAAGTAAAGCTGGGGAAACCCAAAGCAAGGGGAGTGAAGGACTCCAACCTATCGAGACTTGTGCTAAGACTCACAACAAAGGGGAGACACTCGGCTCTACGGAGGGCGTTTAGTTACACACGGGAAGTCC
Organism: Phalaenopsis hybrid cultivar; assembly: GCA_002079205.1. NCBI lineage: Eukaryota > Viridiplantae > Streptophyta > Magnoliopsida > Asparagales > Orchidaceae > Phalaenopsis > Phalaenopsis hybrid cultivar. The sequence goes on along the minus strand of JXCR01146885.1, from coordinate 90,155 downwards.
TAACCTAAAGGTTAGCTCTAGGAAATTGACGATCCATCACGCAGACACGTCGTCGCGCCGACCCATGCCGGCGCACGCACCCCGTATGGGCGATCGAACCCACACGCCTGAACACCACTAAAATTAAGGCTAGCTAGGAGTTTAGGGGATCTCACCACCGCGAAGGTTGCAGACGCGTTCTCTTTACTTGCTCCAAGTCGTCGACGTCCAGTCCGTGCTCCAGTGTATCCCACAATGAATCATACAACGAGGAGAATAGGAGATATGAATCACTGAGGTATGCATAGTATTTAAAAATAATAATTTTGGCATATAAAAATATAACCAAAATATACCTTGGCGAAGGGATCGAACGTCGCCCTTCGCGTTGCAGCGAGGTCGTCTCGACATCGTAGTCGGAGCCTTGACGAGGGAGACGCGACGAACACCTACGTGAGAGTACCCCAGAAAAGAGAGTTTTGAGTCTGAAGAGGATGCGCCGACACACAACATCCCACGAGGAAGGTGTTCAGTGGGATAAAGGCCGACGAAATTCAATTTTTCGACGGGGCCTCACTAGATGGCTTGCAGTCGAAGAAGAAGAAAACAACGAAGGAAGTGAGACCGAAAAAAAAAAGAGAAATAAGAAGAAGAAGAAAGAGAAAAAAAAAATAAAAAAAAATAATAATAAAAATAAATCGGAAGAAGAAGAAAAAAAAATAAAAGATGAAGAAGACGAAGAAGAAGAATGATGAGAAGAAGAAGAAGAAGAAGAAGAAGAAGAAGAAGCAGAAGGATGAGCAGAAGGGGCGGTGGGAAGTTTTTTCGGCGAGGTATAGGGTGTCGCCGGCCTAATATATTATATTATAATAATAATTATTATTATATTATTATAATTATTCTTCGTCTATTCTTCACCCGTATACGTCCTCACGGCAAAGTAAACATCCTTCTTGCCTAAAATCAACTTTCCAGACGCGTTGGCGCAGTCCGTTTCGTCATTCGGGGTCGTTTGGGCCAATTTTTTTACAATCGTGCCCAAAATAATAATTTGTGCACTTTCACCCCGCCCGCGAAGCCGTAGCGAAGTGGACATCCTCTGTAAGTGAAATCGATGTTCCGTACACAATGACTTGGTCCATTTCATCATTCGGGGTCATCTAGAGAACTTTGTCGATGATCGGGTCAATTTGAGTCAAATTCTTGCATGGCGCGCGGTAACAAATTTTCGCCGATCACAAGTAGACACCCTATATTTATGACATCCAAAAATTAATGCCAACAAAGAGCCATCGATATAACTTTAATATCAATTCTATGTATTTTTACATCTAATATGTATTATTTAAATTTTTATTTAAATATCATCTTATTAACGCATGAAAAGATATATCGCTTGTTAAAATAAGAAATGATAGTATTCTTAATGTGATATGAAAACTTTGGGCGGTATAAATTTTAAAATCAAAATTTTGATGTATTTGTAGTGTGGTATATATGCATGTAATGTGCCAAAACCAAAAAGCAAAGAATTGTTTGTGCTTAATCAAAAGTATCTTTCCTCAAGCATAAATATTGGCCGGAATGACTGTCGGTGCATCAATGTTGTGAAAAGTACTAACTAATTTGAACTCGACAATTCAATTTAAAGCGATGAGTGCCTGTGTGATCTTCATGACAAGCTAAAACGCTTCGACGTGAGATGTGCATGAAGAGCTCCAAAAATGTTCTTTTATATAGTGCAAAAACATAAATTAATCAGGGGAATTTACATTAGTAGCACACAATTCTTATGTATTTACATATCTCACAACTAAACTTTATTATTTGCATATAGTGGCGTTTAGATCTATGAATGAAGAAGCGTTTTTCACTTTTTTAGCAACAATAGTGCTATTAAAGATAGAAATGCAATGCGTGTAAATATGAAAGTTTAGGCGTGAGAGGTAAATGCTCGTAATTTACATGAAGTTATATCCATACGGACACTGCATGAAGCTATGTTGGGGAGGGAATATATTCCATACATGAATAACATGAAGCTATGTTGGAGAGGGAATATATTCCATACGACACTGCATGGAGAGATGTNACTTTTTTAGCAACAATAGTGCTATTAAAGATAGAAATGCAATGCGTGTAAATATGAAAGTTTAGGCGTGAGAGGTAAATGCTCGTAATTTACATGAAGTTATATCCATACGGACACTGCATGAAGCTATGTTGGGGAGGGAATATATTCCATACATGAATAACATGAAGCTATGTTGGAGAGGGAATATATTCCATACGACACTGCATGGAGAGATGTATGCGGTGTCCGATCTCCACTGTCGATCACTGCAATCATTTAAAAAAAAAAAAGTTAAAAGTGGGGCCACTGAAATACAACTTTGCGGTGATCGACGGTGGAGATCGGACACCGCATGCATCTCTACATGCGGTGTTCGTATGGGATAATTTTTCGTTGGAGAGGGATATATATTGCCGGAGTAAAATTTCAGATTTATAAATAAATTATGAATTCTGGACATAAATATTTGTTCAAATTTTAATAGTTTATACTTTATACAAGAAGTACTTTATACGATTATAAAATTTTGACAATTTGATTGAACAAGTCTAAAGTGTGCTGCACCAGCCAAAAACGATTGCCATTCTGCTCCAAAAATTTAATTAGCATTTGAAATATACATATTAAACAATATGACTAAGTTATTATAAAATATAATTAGATAATTCTATATTTAAATATGATAAAAAAAGATTTTAAATATATTTTAATCATAGTTTCTAACACTTTCATTGTTTTTAATCTTTTAACTTTCATTGCATTGTCTACTAATTTAGGGTCTGTTTGATGCAGCTTGTGCGTTTCAGGATAAACAACTTATTCTGAAATATGACCCGTGGGTCGGCCACAAGGGTCGACTCGCAGCCTGCATTCATTATAAAAAACTCAAACGCGGCAGACGGTGTTTTAAAAAATGCGCAAAACAAATGGTTAGGCAAATACGACATACAAAATTTTGGAGTTTAGAAGCATAGATTAAATGAATAACAAAAGAAATCATTTAATTCAAGTCTATTACCCAACATTATTTTACCATACAACAAATAAAAAATTTAATTATTATTTTATAATACAAAACTGTTTTCTTACTGCAATACAAAACAACTTGTAGTAAAAGCAAATAATTTTTTATATTTTCTCATTTATTTTCATATTAAAAAAAAAGAAGCAGTTAAATCTTCTCTTCCTCGCATGAAATTAACATCCGGCCAGAAAATAAAACCAGAAAAATTACTGATTTTAGTACGATATTTTCTTGTACTTGAAATCATTTATCTTATTTTCTAACGAGTCTGCCAGATGGTTTAATGTGAACATGTTCTATAAAATATTAGTAGTAACAATAAATTAAAAAACTATTAAAAAAAGGAAAATTAGTCGCGTTTCTTTGGATATGTTTTAGATACCTTGGATCTTTATGACGTGGCCGGTTTGACGACCCCGTCAAAGTCATATGATAGTCAGAGACTTTACCTTATGCACTTAGATACTGGTTAAGACACTTCTCAGAGACTCTACCCCTATGCATACGTTAGTCAGAAACTTTACCTTAACGCCAACCTAGCAAGGACAATCCACCAGATCTCCTCATCTAGGTCGGGCATATGACAGGAGCCGCACGACTCTTAAACAGGCAGCCGACACCTCCAGGTCAGCCCTTCGACCATGGCCACCCGGATCATAAACCGATTCAACCATTTTAGGCTCCGACCTTACAACTATGTATTGCCCAAAAATACCATCTACCGTACCTACTTTACTAGGGTATATATATAATTTTACGGTTCCCATTTCTACAAATAAAGACATTTCATTTCAGGAATAAACGTTCATAATTTTACTATTCATTGCGGAGTTTTCTTAGCTATTTTTTTCTTTTTCGCGCTATATTCTTTAGACGCGCTTCTCAGACAGATTTGAATTCAACAACTAAATTATTTTAATAATTATATATTTATATGATAGTTGTTATTTTAAATTTTCAAACATATTTAATAATTATAAATATTTATTTATGTATTTGTAATACATGTATAATTATACTTTAATGAGCTTTATATCAAAATTTAAATTCTTTATTATTAAAAATGTTATTTATATTTAAAACTTATTTTTTTTTTATCAAATATTTATATCATTCCTTAGTTTAAATTATATTAAAATAATTTTAATATTTATTATACTATTTAATTCAAGTATAATGCCAGTCCGGATATTATTTGTTCTTGTACTCGGAACTCCGGGAGTCCGCTTAAGCAACTAGGGTTGTGACGAGGCCGGCGACAACTATGGATGTCATAAAGACGCAGCAGATCTCATCACGGCCGATCGAGAAGGTCATTGTGCACCCTCTCGTTCTCTTGAGCATCGTCGACAACTACAACAGGGTCGCCCGCGACCCCCGAAAGCGAGTTGTCGGTGTCCTTCTTGGTAGCTCCTCCAGGGCTGTCGTCGATGTATCCAACAGCTACGCTGGTATGATTTCTACATATATTTTATTTGATCCTCTACTATGTATCAAGTTCGTATCCCCGTGCTTTTAATTGCTTAGAATTTTTGTTCTAGGAGATAAATACAGTGCGATTTTTAAGGTTTCATGGCTTTTTTTTTTCTGAAATTTAGTGATTTTTTTTCTTATTGATGCATATTCTTTTCGACTGGATTTTTGTGTAAGAAGGAACTATAGAACAAGAATATGGATTGTTTGTAATAACTATTTTATTACAAACCACCTCCACAACACAACCACATCTCCACAACACAACCACAGGCACCACAACCACCTTCAACCACAATCATTTGTAATAACTAGTTTATAAATATCTTTTTCTTATTCCTTGGAGTTTATCACATTAAAACTTTGCTTCATTTACAAACATACCACACTGCCCAACCCCTTTTCAAGTAGAAGTTGTTTGGAAGGAAACAAATCAAGCGTTGCCCCATTTACACCCATACCACAACACAACCACCCCAACTCACAACACAACCACTACAACCCACAACACAACCACCCAACCCACAACCACGACACCACAACCATCCAACCACATATCTACACACAACCCACAACCACAACTTCACAAGACACAATCTCACAAACACCACACCACAAACACCCAGCCACCTCTCTGCACACATCCCATAGCCACCACACCACAAGACACAACACTACAACCACACAACCCACAACACAGCCACTACAGCCCACAACACAACCACTACAACCCACAACACAACCACCACAACCCAGCCCACAACCACCCAGCCCACAACCACCCAACCACATGTCTGCACATAACCCACAACCACCACACCACAAGACAGCTTCATAACCACTCAGCCCACAGTCACCACACCACAAACACCCAATCACACCTCCACACACATTTCACAGCCACCAAACCACAAGACACAACACCACAACAACCCAACAATCAACACAGCCGCCACATCCCACAACACAACCACCACATCCCACAACACAACCACCACAACCCACAACACATCCATCCAACTCACAACCACCCAACCCACAACTACCACAACACAAGCCACAGGACAAGTAGTCCTCACCACATCACAATCACAACATAATCACAACACAAGTACTCCTCACAACACAACCACAACCCCCACAACCCCACCAAATTCACACTAGAAGCCATCAACCTATCAACAATAAAGGAAATCCAACACCAATGCAAAATTGCAAAATCAAATAATAGTGAACAACTAGACGAAAATTAACAACCGAATGGAGCTCAGAAAATCATCGTAGAATCATAATGTCAGAGAATAGTGGTAGAGAATACCATGGGTCGAGGGAGAGCAAAGGAGCCAAGCAACGACAAAAATAGAGGGTATAGGGAGAGCAAAGAAGCCAAACAGGGACGAAGCACAACCCGTGGATCAGACAGGAGGAGGCGAGCAGGGATCTTACCTCTAGGGTGACGAGAGAGAAGCTCGGTTGCGAGAGAGGGGAGGGAGAAGCTCAGTCGCGAGAGAGGGGAGGGAGGGGATAGGGTAGTAAAAGAGAGGTGAGAAATTAATACGAAACACTGACCGCGTGGTCCCGCTACCCTAGTTTCGTCCGAATTTCTAAAAAATGCCCCCGTGCCACATTTTTCAAACAAAAAAAGTGTTTTTGTGGGGCCGCGCTGCGCTAAAAATGTGGCGCCAAACGACCCTAATCTTATAAAAAATCTCTAACATTAAAGTATGGCAATCAGTGTGCCTTTTAATAAATATGAATTGTTTCTTGATTACAAATGTAGGTAATTTTTTTAACTTCTTGCTATTTTTATTTTAGCAAGAAAATAACATTGAAATTGTGATCCAACATACTTTTTTCAGCGTCTTTTTAACCATGTATAGAATGCCTTAACAATAGGGCTTGATAAAATTTTCAATGAATGTAACAATGCTTCCTTTTTTTTCTGCATCATGAATAAGAAAAGAACATGAGGCTTCAACACTATGTTAAGATTTATCCAAATTCAGTGTCAACCATGAGGCATATTCATCTGCATGTGATCTTACTTAAAATGACATTAATAGAAGTCTTCATGAAGTCATAGATGTTTCATGCATAAAAAAAACATGATCAATTTGATATTTATTAAAAAAAAGCATATAACATTCAACAAAAACATACTAATAAGGTAAAAATGTATCAAGGCATCCTGATATGATTTGTGTCAGGATATGAACTCGATAGAAGAAGATGTGTGTTCAAAACTACTTGAGTTTTAAATTTTCTCTAAAGTTTTATAGTTTTGAACAAATGTCCTATTCTCTTATGAATTTTCTTCTTATCCTTACACAAATTGTGTAAAATACATCAAAGGATTCAAATAAACCCGTATGACATGTTTTATGAAGAACGGTTCTCCAAGCTTTGATAATGAACCAGCTAATATTTTATATCAATGTCATTGATCTAAATATCGTTTTTTTTTTCAACTCAATCTCTAATAATAAGAAACTTGGTTTCCGTATGTTTAGAATCACTGCTGTTATTTTTTCTTGAAAATAATGGTCAAACTTTATTATCACATGAAATATATATTGGCATAGATATAAAGTCGGCATTTTGTAATCGAGAAATTAAGTTTTCTCTCCCATCTTAACAAAACCATCGGAGTAGATGACCAATAACAACCATCATGATGATTTAGTGAGAAGTGCATTAGGATCACTTGCAAACCTATCACGCAACCATTGGCGAATTGCTCTCCCCCAAAATAAAAATAGTTTATCTTTATAAACAATAAATCAGATTATGAATAATCAACTAACTCCAAACAAACCACTTCTTTATTATTAAAGGTGCAATTCTTTTTTTTGTTGTCGTTGTTTCATCACTTTCTTAGCAGCAACCCATTGATCTTGTTTTGAATTTGACTGGTATCATCCCAAAATTCTAACTGAAAGGTTATGTTAGTTTGTATAATCTTGAGACTAAGGCACAGGTTGTCATCCTTCACAATCAGTTCATCTCCAGTTTTGAAATCCTGCATGTTAAACCTATAACACATGATCTGTATAAGCTCTCTGAGACGGTACAAATAATCTGTAGGATTTAAGGATTTATCACAATGCATTTGAATGGCCCCTGACAGAAGAAGTATTTTCTATATCATTTGTATGAGAAACTTTATAGCTTTATCAAGCAACCTCATGCCACTATTAGATTGTAGAATACTGTTGATTTAAAAGACTTGGAAATAAATTTACTCACATTAATCTTGAGGCTTATAAACTGATAAAATCTATGCTCCTTATTGTCAAGGGAATTAACTTTTTTATCAGAATCTAAATAACATTGGCAAGATGCCTGCTTCAAATCATATATAAACTTCCATATTATATAGATCAAATTATTCTTTCCAATTTTTTTGATAACTTTTTCTTTTTAGTTACCATTCAAAATTTTTTCTTATTGTCCATTTGATGTAAGTTTGAATCAGCATGGTTCACTAGTGCTATATTGCCTTGAGGGAGTCTTTTTATGAGACGGATGAAAACGTTTTGTTAGAGTCTGTAACTTCCTTTTGAGTAAAGCCTTTTGCAACCAATCTTGTCTTAATTGTTCAAACTTCCCTTTGGAATTTTATCCATTACATTGAATTATTTATTAAAGGGACCCCATAAACTAGAAAATATTTCAGCTTATTGAAAATATTGCTAACTTGGTTAATATGATATAGGATACCGACTATACAACCATAATGGCTTAGTATTTCCTTAATGGTATTTTTGCAGTGCCTTTTGAAGAAGATGAGACAGATTCAAGCATCTGGTTCCTGGATCATAATTATCATGAGGCGATGTTTTCTATGTTCAAGAGAATAAACGGTATTGCTAGTCATCAATGAAATATTGCGCTGTTTGGACTGATGAATTTTATTTCATGGCATTTATGATGAAAATTTTTATCTGTGAACTTTTAGCAAAGGAACATGTTGTTGGTTGGTATAGCACAGGCCCAAAGCTGCGTGAGAATGATTTGGACGTTCATGCTCTATTTACCGAGTAAGATTGCTTCATAAATTTTTTTTTCGGGGGTTTAAAGATCCGTAGTATCTTTCTTTTACCAAATAATTTTTTTTTTCTTAGTTCTTAGTAGGTCTTGATTAGTGCTCTTTTGTATCTTTTTCAGCAGTTCATGTTTGTTTTACAACAATAATAAACAAAAAATAACTCGATCACTTGAAGCTTGTTGCTGTGCTAGCACGCGTGTCTATGCTTAAAAGAATCTTGTATCTTGAACAGTTGAAATGTTTTNAAGCTGCGTGAGAATGATTTGGACGTTCATGCTCTATTTACCGAGTAAGATTGCTTCATCAATTCTTTTTTCCGGGGGTTTAAAGATCCGTAGTACCTTTCTTTTACCAAATAATTTTTTTTTTCTTAGTTCTTAGTAGGTCTTGATTAGTGCTCTTTTGTATCTTTTTCAGCAGTTCATGTTTGTTTTACAACAATAATAAACAAAAAATAACTCGATCACTTGAAGCTTGTTGCTGTGCTAGCACGTGTGTCTATGCTTAAAAGAATCTTGTATCTTGAACAGTTGAAATGTTTATTGTGACCTCGGGTGGCTTTGAAAATCTCTATTTTGATTAGCAATCTATTATTTTTGACCATTTAACAAAGAGGCATTAAAAGTATTTTATTCAATAATCTCTTCTAATTTTAGAAATAACTTGAGTTCAATAACTCTGCTTGCTTCTATGGCAAGTTTGTGGAGTTTTTATTAACTGGATATTTAAGGAGTAAACTTTTCNTAGAACAAGAATATGGATTGTTTGTAATAACTATTTTATTACAAACCACCTCCACAACACAACCACATCTCCACAACACAACCACAGGCACCACAACCACCTTCAACCACAATCATTTGTAATAACTAGTTTATAAATATCTTTTTCTTATTCCTTGGAGTTTATCACATTAAAACTTTGCTTCATTTACAAACATACCACACTGCCCAACCCCTTTTCAAGTAGAAGTTGTTTGGAAGGAAACAAATCAAACGTTGCCCCATTTACACCCATACCACAGCACAACCACCCCAACTCACAACACAACCACTACAACCCACAACACAACCACCCAACCCACAATCACGACACCACAACCATCCAACCACATATCTACACACAACCCACAACCACAACTTCACAAGACACAATCTCACAAACACCACACCACAAACACCCAGCCACCTCTCTGCACACATCCCATAGCCACCACACCACAAGACACAACACTACAACCACACAACCCACAACACTACAACCACAACCCACAACACAGCCACTACAGCCCACAACACAGCCACTACAACCCACAACACAACCACCACAACCCATAATACAACCACCCAACCCACAACCACCCAACCACATGTCTGCACATAACACACAACCACCACATCACAAGACAACTTCATAACCACTCAGCCCACAGTCACCACACCACAAACACCCAATCAAACCTCCACACACATTTCACAACCACCAAACCACAAGACACAACACCACAACAACCCAACAATCAACACAGCCGCCACATCCCACAACACAACCACCACATCCCACAACACAACCACCACAACCCACAACACATCCATCCAACTCACAACCACCCAACCCACAACGACCACAACACAAGCCACAGGACAAGTAGTCCTCACCACATCACAACNCACCACATCCCACAACACAACCACCACAACCCACAACACATCCATCCAACTCACAACCACCCAACCCACAACTACCACAACACAAGCCACAGGACAAGTAGTCCTCACCACATCACAATCACAACATAATCACAACACAAGTACTCCTCACAACACAACCACAACCCCCACAACCCCACCAAATTCACACTAGAAGCCATCAACCTATCAACAATAAAGGAAATCCAACACCAATGCAAAATTGCAAAATCAAATAATAGTGAACAACTAGACGAAAATTAACAACCGAATGGAGCTCAGAAAATCATCGTAGAATCATAATGTCAGAGAATAGTGGTAGAGAATACCATGGGTCGAGGGAGAGCAAAGGAGCCAAGCAACGACAAAAATAGAGGGTATAGGGAGAGCAAAGAAGCCAAACAGGGACGAAGCACAACCCGTGGATCAGACAGGAGGAGGCGAGCAGGGATCTTACCTCTAGGGTGACGAGAGAGAAGCTCGGTTGCGAGAGAGGGGAGGGAGAAGCTCAGTCGCGAGAGAGGGGAGGGAGGGGATAGGGTAGTAAAAGAGAGGTGAGAAATTAATACGAAACACTGACCGCGTGGTCCCGCTACCCTAGTTTCGTCCGAATTTCTAAAAAATGCCCCCGTGCCACATTTTTCAAACAAAAAAAGTGTTTTTGTGGGGCCGCGCTGCGCTAAAAATGTGGCGCCAAACGACCCTAATCTTATAAAAAATCTCTAACATTAAAGTATGGCAATCAGTNCAACCCGTGGATCAGACAGGAGGAGGCGAGCAGGGATCTTACCTCTAGGGTGACGAGAGAGAAGCTCGGTCGTGAGAGAGGGGAAGGAGAAGCTCAGTCGCGAGAGAGGGGAGGGAGGGGATAGGGTAGTAAAAGACAGGTGAGAAATTAATACGAAACACTGACCGCGGGGTCCTGCTACCCTCGTTTCGTCCGAATTTCTTAAAAATGCCCCCGTGCCACATTTTTCAAACAGAAAAAGTGTTTTTGTGGGGTTGCGCTGCGCTAAAAATGTGGCGCCAAACGGCCTTAATCTTATAAAAAATCTCGAACATTAAAGTATGGCAATCAGAGTGCCTTTTAATAAATATGAATTGTTTCTTGATTACAAATGTAGGTAATTTTTTTAACTTCTTGCTATTTTTATTTTAGCAAGAAAATAACATTGAAATTGTGATCCAACATACTTTTTTCAGCGTCTTTTTAACCATGTATAGAATGCCTTAACAATAGGGCTTGATAAAATTTTCAATGAATGTAACAATGCTTCCTNTTAACAATAGGGCTTGATAAAATTTTCAATGACTGTAACAATGCTTCCTTTTTTTCTGCATCATGAATAAGAAAAGAACATGAGGCTTCAACACTATGTTAAGATTTATGCAAATTCAGTGTCAACCATGAGGCATATTCATCTGCATGTGATCTTACTTAAAATGACATTAATAGAAGTCTTCATGAAGTCATAGTTGTTTCATGCATTAAAAAAACATGATCAATTTGATATTTATTAAAAAAAACATATAACATTCAACAAAAACATACTAATAAGGTAAAAATGTATCAAGGCATCCTCATATGATTTGTGTCGGGATATGAACTCGATAGAAGAAGATGTGTGTTCAAAACTACTTGAGTTTTAAATTTTCTCTAAAGTTTTATAGTTTTGAACAAATGTCCTATTCTCTTATGAATTTTCTTCTTATCCTTACACAAATTGTGTAAAATACATCAAAGGATTCAAATAAACCCGTATGACATGTTTTATGAAGAACGGTTCTCCAAGCTTTGATAATGAACCAGCTAATATTTTATATCAATGTCATTGATCTAAATATCGTTTTTTTTTTCAACTCAATCTCTAATAATAAGAAACTTGGTTTCCGTATGTTTAGAATCACTGCTGTTATTTTTTCTTGAAAATAATGGTCAAACTTTATTATCACATGAAATATATATTGGCATAGATATAAAGTCGGCATTTTGTAATCGAGAAATTAAGTTTTCTCTCCCATCTTAACAAAACCATCGGAGTAGATGACCAATAACAACCATCATGATGATTTAGTGAGAAGTGCATTAGGATCACTTGCAAACCTATCACGCAACC
>JXCR01146885.1:45781-60114 GCA_002079205.1 Phalaenopsis hybrid cultivar | reverse complement strand
TACATATGAATCACAAGTACACTACAAAATATAGTTTTATGCAATATTTCAAAAATTATATATGCCCATGATAATCCACATACTCATGAGAAATGTCATCCTAAATCACAAGCAAAAGTACAAATACATTTCATGCAATATTTTAAATTTATACTTGCTTATGAGAATGTACAAATATGCACTTGAAGATGAAACCCTAAGCCTACTTGTTGGCAAATAAACCTAGTTAGGCGAACTCTCATAGGTTGAGGCTCAAGGATGGTAAAATGTACCAACATTTTATTATGCATCATAATAATATGCCCATCTCCATTTGTTTGACTTAAATGAGANAGGATGGTGAAATGTACCAACATTTTATTATGCATCATAATAATATGCCCATCTCCATTTGTTTGACTTAAAACATGAGGGATTTTCTTGAAGAAAACTCTCATGACCTAAAGAATAAAAAAATTAATATAATTTTTTCATTTCTTAGGCGTAATGGCTCAAACACATTATCGATGAAGTCGTCAAAACAAATGCAATATTACTAGAACTTCAATCAAAATAGGTCAGGGGAAAATTTTGGAAAAATGCATGGATATTGGGAGCCAAGAAAGAAAGGACCTATGAATTTTTCTTAAATCAACCTAACTTANTTTGGAAAAATGCATGGATATTGGGAGCCAAGAAAGAAAGGACCTATGAATTTTTCTTAAATCAACCTAACTCTAATTCATCCTAGATAAGGCTTTCTAAGTAGAAGAAAGAAACAAGGGGAATAAAATCTCACCACCGCGAAGATTGCCGTAGCATTTTTTTCTGTCCAAACTCCTACAAGGAAGTTGGCACTCCTCCATGGAATCTCCAAGAACTCTCACTTTTTCTCACCTTAAGAAGAGATGAAGCGGAAGAAGAAGATCAAATGGAGAATGAAGAAGAAGAAGGAAAAATGGGAAATCAACGAAGAAGGAGATGAGGAAGAAGACGACTCTTCCTTCCAGCTTNCACTTTTTCTCACCTTAAGAAGAGATGAAGCGGAAGAAGAAGATCAAATGGAGAATGAAGAAGAAGAAGGAAGAATGGGAAATCAACGAAGAAGGAGATGAGGAAGAAGACGACTCTTCCTTCCAGCTCTACGGCTTCTCTCCAAGAGCTCTAAAAGATAATCTATAGAATGATCCCCCTCTTTTCAGCCGCCACATATTTCAAATATGCTGAGAACTCAAGTGTAACATAGCCAAAAAACTTTTCCAGCGCTCTATTGGGCGTATTCTCTTCCAGGAGTCCATAAAGTATTGAGTTTAATCAACATGTTATGCGTACCATTGGCTCTTTTTGAAGGTGGAGGGTCAAGATAATTTTTTATTGTATCATCCCCCATCTTTCCACAATTAACTTTGGCATCATGTGGCTTGACTTAGCCAAAAAAGTCCAAAATCGATAAGACAGTTTTAGATGGCTGATCCGCGCTTGAAACTTGCACGTGGATGCCACCCTCTCTTGTTTCTGGTGCCTGGACACCCGTCTCTGGCGTTGGGGCGCTAGACCGAACCCTGATTTTGGNGGTCAAGATAATTTTTTATTGTATCATCCCCCATCTTTCCACAATTAACTTTGGCATCATGTGGCTTGACTTGGCCAAAAAAGTCCAAAATCGATAAGACAGTTTTAGATGGCTCACCCGCGCTTGAAACTTGCACGTGGATGCCACCCTCTCTTGTTTCTGGTGCCTGGACACCAGTCTCTGGCGTTGAGGCGCTAGACCGAACCCTGATTTTGTTGAAAAATGTCCATGGAAGGGTTTAATAGATGACTTGGACTATGAGAAGCTATATGTGAGTGAAATATACCCATATATTACTTAAATAGAAGTGTACATGTGTAACATTAAAAATTGATGCCAACAAATGACCACCAATAAGTATACTGCATCATTAAGACAATGTATTTGTTGGAAGTAGATCATTTGTAATTGAACTTAGGTTAGCTAGATTACCAACATGACCTATTCAATTAAGATGTGTCTTCAACAAAAGTTTTCTTGGTAATCTAGGTGATCCTACCTAGTAATGTTTTATAAGAAGCAGTCATACCGGTTAGGTGATCTGGATGTTATGAGAAATTTGCTAGTTAATTGAGGTGGACATTTCATACAAGGTGCCCCCTTTTCACAGGAATCAACTAGGTGATCCGGGCAATCCCATCAAAAGTTTGACATGAATCGACTAGGTGATCGAGGTAATCCCATCAAAAGATAAGCATGATAAATCAACCAGGTGAGCTAAGTAATTGAGGTATCCCGACTGAATAACAATTGACTAGACAATTAAGATGGCTTAGGCAATACGAAGGTTGGATTAAAGTGGTAATATCAACCATTTAAGCTGTTTTCGCGAGAATTGACTATGTAATCGTGGTGGTTCTTTTTGAGTGAACACTAAAATGTAGTCAAATTGCTAGGCATTCAAGGTATTTTGACTAAATTGTTTGCTAGATAAGCGAGGTGCTCTAGAAATAATTAGATGCTTTAGCTAGAATTAACGAGATAATCGAGGTGATTCTTACTGAGGAAAGCTTCAGGATTTAGCCAAATAGTGAGGTGATCGAGGTATCCCAACTAAATCATAATTGGCTAGATAATCGAGGTGGTCTAGAAAATGAGATGTTTTCAATAAGAACTAGCTAGATAGTTTAGGTGGTTCTATTGATCAAAGCATTGTACATTAGTGAGGAAGCTAGGTGATCCATATATACCGACTAAACATGGATCGACTAGATGAGCCAAGGTGGTCTAACCGATACATGTATTCAACAAGAACTAACTAGGTGGTCAATGTAATTCCTGTTGCTTAAAGTGCAACATTAGTCAAGAAGCTAGGTGATCAAGGTGTCTTGACTAAATACAAGTTAGATTAAGCAAGATGATCTAGGCAAGGATTCTTTTGTCAAGACAATTAAAATTGGTTTAGCCAATCAAAGTATCAAATTGGTTAGATAAACAAGGCGGTCTAACTATAAGTTGCTTTTGACAAGGCATTTAAAATTGGCCTAATCAATCAAAATATCAAAGATGTTAGATAAGCAAGGTGGTCTAATCATAAGATGTTTTTGATAAGGCAATTAAAATTGGCTTAGTCAATTAAGATATAAAAGATGTTAGATAAGTAATGTGATCTAACCTTAAAACGTTTAGATTTACACCAATCTCAAGTAGGGATATCAACCATATTCATATGTGGTTAGTGGAATACTATTGATTCGCCCCCCCACATAAATACGTTACCGAAAAACATGTTAAGGGAAGTGCATAACTCATTTTACATTTATCAAGTATTAAACATGAATTTTATCAAATGATTTGTTACCAAACATAAACAATCATTGCATACAACTCACACATAAATGAAACATGTCAAATGATATATCATATAATGATTGAATGAGTCAAAAAGTACATCAAGGCTCTGTATATCAACTCTCACACAACAGTTACAAAATATTCCCAAGCATAATATTTCTTCTAATATCCCTTTTTGATCGAGGATATTTGATGAGATCCATCTGCATCAACTAACAAGTAAGTATCTCCTTCATAGACCTTTTCGATCACAAAAGGTCATTCCTAAGTCAGCTAAAATTTCCCATGTTTATGACGGCAAGCCACAATGGGGTGGCGTAGAACCGACATCATGTCTCCAACTGTTAAAGTTATTGACCTTACTAGTTTATCGCAAACTTTAGCCATTCAGGCACAATATATTTCTAGGTTCTGTTGAGCTTGCAACCTAAACCCATCTAGGTTATGTAGCTCCTCTAACTTAGGTTGGATATTTTGATCACTATTAATATTGTTGCTCACGGCAAACCGTAACGAAGATAATTCTTCTTCCAATGAAAGGATTGTTTTGTACCCAATACTTAGTGTTTATAAAGAGAATAAATATGTACGATATATATTACAATATGCCCACAAAGCTTCTGAGAGTTTTTCATGTCATTCTTTTTTATTAGCATGAAGGATTTTCTTAACAAGGTTTATCAAAACCTTCATAAAAGCTTCGACTAAGTCGTTTTTTGTTAGATAATAAATAGTGGAGTACAACAACAACAACAACAAGCCTTTATCCATGGCCATTGTGTCTTATTGAGTATCATATTTTAATTTAATTTTAATAAATTAATATCATCTTTTATACGATATGCCCAAGTCTTTTTAGGTCTTCCTCTGCCTTGACATAAGTTGAATCTATAACATCTACACTTCTAACCGGATCATCAGATGGTTGACGTTTCATGTGACCAAACCATCTAAAACAACTTTCTCTAATCTTGTCTGTCACTGAAACTACACCAACCCTGTCACGGATATATTCATTTCACATTTTGTTTTGAAAAGTCAAGCCTCTCATCCACCTAAGCATTCTCATCTCAACAACACATAACTTTGTTTTATGCTTCTCTTTTAAAGCCCAACTTTTTGTGCCATAGAGCATTACAGGTCCACCGCCATCTTATAAAATTTTCCTTTCAGTTTAAGCTGTATTTTCCTATCACATAATAGGCCCGATGCATTCCTCCACTTCAACCAACCAACTTGAATTCTACTAATAACATACCCATCTATATCACCATCACTTTGAACATTAGACCCGAGATATCTAAAGCGTTCACACATTTTAATAATTTTATCACCCGTAGTTACAACACTGCCACTAAAGCTATTATCACTAAAATTACATTTCATGTATTCAGTTTTAGATCTACTTAAATGAAGTCCTTTAGACAATTACATTCCATGTCTTCAGTTTTAGATAATAAATAGTGGAGTAAAGCCAATCAATTTGATGATGTTGAGGAAATCCATTAATTTTTGTATTTTTAAAGGCCAACCTTATCTGATATGATTCAGCTTGACACACTAAATCAACATACAATATTATTTTAAAGAAAGTGCATCGCATTCTTGGTCTTTAATTCTCTTAAAGGTATGACTTCCGCCCATTTTTTAAAAGAATATTTGGTAGTTGCAAGAATGAACGTCCCTTATAGGACAGAGGGTTAATAGGCCCTTTTGATGTCAGTTCCCTAGGCCATGATATTTCTATGAGATGCGACACATTTGGGGCTGATTTAGTACATTGCTAAAGATTTAACACTGATGACAGCTTTTGGTACATTCTATGCAATCAAGGGTCACCGAAGACCAACAATAGCCAAGCCTCTTAATTTTTTATTTTTATTTTTGGGCCCAGCTAGTGGGATCCACATGCCTTCATGAACTTCAATCATGACCTTTTGGGCTTGATCTATGCCGATACGATGTAAACAATTTTGCTCAAATGAGCATTGATATAATGTATCATTCGCGATGGTAAATGAAAGTGGTCTCTTTGAGCAGCAAAGGAGAGATCACCGAGGAATTTACTTTTGTCAAATATATGATAATGGTTTGATGCCTATCATCATGTGATCAGAGTTGCAAGGACTATCCCTTCGACACCCAAAGGTGTAGCTTCAAAGGAATCAGAGTATGCTAGTGACAAGGCTCGGAGTATGCTAATGACAAGGCTCGGAGTATGCCAGTGACAAGCCTCTTCTATCTTGGATCACCACTGTTACGGGGTCCCCATTTGGACTTGGTTGTTCTTTCGTTAGTTTAGCAAGAACATCAACTTTGTCATTAAAAGAATAAGATATTTTTGCTAGTGTCACGCTAAGGATGCGCTTCTGTAATGGCATGAAATAAAAGATTGAGTTTAAAAACCTTATAGGCTCCCATCACCTGACCAAGTTGGGAATCTCATTTTAATTTTTTTTATGTTCATATGGAGGACAAATTCCAATCCTATAAGTAAAGCTTCATATTCTACCTCTTTGTTGGTATGTGGCTCTATCAAGCTATACGAGTAACAAAGAATTTCTTGTTCAAGGGATACAAAAATCAAATCAATCTCAACTTTTATCCTTGGGAGAGCTTCAGATGTGTCTTCTTTTAAGAAAAACTTTCCATCAAAGTATAACTTTTTTTCTGGAGAATCAATGACTAACTTTTTTTAGTCTAGAAAATCATCATTAAGTAACGAATTTGCAGGGATCAGATGAGCTGCTAGAAAATCAGCGAGAGCCTGTCCCTTGACAGCTCGCTGAGGGACATGAAATATCAAATTGTAATAGAATCACAACCCACTAGCGAGCCGAATGACCAAAGTGGGACGGGTCGTCAAATATGTAAGTGGTTTACCATTGAAATCAAGTTTATATGGTGTGAGAGCATATAATGTCTTAATTTCTAAACTGAAAATATGAAATGACGAACAATTTTTTTCAATTTGCGGATATTTCATTTCTGTTAGGTTGAAACGTTGATTAAGTTTGTACATGTCCTTTCTCATTAGTCTGACCTCGCACCCTTTACAGATTCATCTATGACGACAATACATAAAATGAGAGGTTTTCTTGGTATCGTAGTTGCTAACACTGGTGGATTCAGTAAATAGAGCTTAATGTCGTAAAAAAACATTTTGACATGCTTTATCCCAATGGAAACATATAACTTTTTTAGCCGATGCATCAAATAATTGATATTGACCAAAAAGATTGGAAATGAATCTTCTGATGAATGCGAGTTTCCCTTGTAGGGAATGCAACTGCGTAAGACTTAGGTGGTTCCATATCTATGATGGCCTTAATCTTACGGAGATCAACTAAAAGAGCCCATAAATTTCTTAGAAGACATGCTTAATCTTACGGAGATCAACTAAATGAGCCCATAAATTTCTTAGAAGACATGCAAAATGCGTACTTCAAAGTGTTCATTCTCAAGTTATACTTCCTAAAGCACTCAAAAACCGCTCTTAGGTTCGAGGTACAATCTTCTTTGGAATGACTTTTAACTACTATATCTTCTATTTAACATTCGACTTTGTGATGTAATAAGTCATCGAAGATGTGTGTCATAACGCGTTGATAGGTTACCCCAACATTTTTTAATCCAAAAAGCGTGACCTTATAGCAAAAGATATCGATAGGGGTACAAAATGCCGTATGTTATTCTTTTGGGGCCACCTAAATTTTGTTTTTAGCCGGAAAAGCCATTCATGAAAGAAAATATTACCTGAGAGTTGACAACATCTATTATGAGTTTTGGTATCGAAAGAGGAAAACATATTTCAAGCAAGTCTTTTAGGTTCCGAAAGTCTATGCAAAATCATACTTTTCCATTATTCTTTCGAACATACGTGATATTTGCTAGTCATATAGGATATGATACTTCCCTAGTGAAACCAGTCTCGATGAGCTTTCTAGTACCATTGATAACAATTTGCTTTATATCGATCCGCATTCTCTGAGGAGATTGCTTCACACGAGCAATACTTAGATCTATAGCTAACTATATTTGGAGCTAATATGGGCATCTCAACATAACTCTAGGCCAGATTGTCACAAAATTTCATCAAGATTTCTATGATTTTATCAACCAAAGAACCTGACAAAAGTTTGCCTATAAAAGTAGAGCGATGATCGTCTTTCATACTCAAATGGATTTTGATAAACTCGTCTATAGTCGAGGAAACTCTATCCTCCAAATGTCTTTGACTTCAATTTCCTCATCATTAAAGGCGATAACCTCATCATCTTCAAATGTAGAAACCGTTTTACATGAAGCGATGAGAAGTTTGATTTTATCTGACTTTTTTACATATCATAAACCAAACTTCTCTTCAGGGGCTCTATTTTGCCACATAACCTTGCACATTTTGGCTTGACGAACATACCACTTTTCGAGCAATAAATCATTGTCTAAAGGCGCTTATTATAAGAGGAGAATAATAATAAGAGAGGGATATATCGTCTGGTTTTCCATTATTATCACTCATAAGCATTGAATCAGATTTGGTTACATGTGCATCTACTTTACAAAATGAAATACCTTTCTCTCTACATTTAAATTTAGGCGACACAAAAAAATCCTGTTGATACACTTGTAGCTGTCAAGTTTTTGTAGTGGCCTTGTGGCACTAGTTCAATAGCCAACACATCTATCAAGAATAAGTTAGACAAACAAGAGACTAGAAATGTTGATAACAAATCTTCAGGCAAGGGCTTCAAAGATGTCTCCTCACAAGTATTTTCTTGATCTTGGGCTAATTTTGAACCATCATGACTGCACAAACTCCTGGTGTTAGTTTTTTGCGAGACCTCATCTGATTCAGGATCATTATAAGATTCAATTTCTTTTTTTATTTTATAAGATAATAGTAGGGAAAACTCAATATGTCTTGGTATCATTGGAGCATGACTCTTTTTCGTTGCTTAACTATTTCTTTATTTTTTACCAAGAGAGAACTAAAAGGGGAGGGGCTCATGAGTGTCCTATGATATTCGAGGTTGGTAGGGACACCTTCTTAGTCGGAACATAATCTTCGACATCATCATAAATACCCACCTCATTAATAGAGAAATATTGAATATCACTTGAAATGAAGAATTCTNATATGATGCAATTATCTAGGAAAATCTTTAATGTGGAGGCTCTATTATCATGACATGAGATATGTTCATGCAAGATGAAGCCATTTTAAATCCGGCCTGAATGCCATGTAAGAAAAGTAAAATTTGAAATAATGTGCTCATTTTAAAGTGTTCCAATTTTAATCCTAAATTTTATTTATGATAAATCTTTTTTTAAGATTTTATAGAAATGATTTTATCATACATAACTTTTATAGAAAAGCCCAGACAATCTACATACATAAAGA
Source organism: Phalaenopsis hybrid cultivar (assembly GCA_002079205.1). Lineage (NCBI taxonomy): Eukaryota > Viridiplantae > Streptophyta > Magnoliopsida > Asparagales > Orchidaceae > Phalaenopsis > Phalaenopsis hybrid cultivar. The sequence goes on along the minus strand of JXCR01146885.1, from coordinate 51,367 downwards.
AAGAATTCAACACTCTGCATCAAATAAACATGATACATGATAAAAAATAAAGAACATAAGCATATCCTAGAAAGGCAAAAGGATGTAGTCAGAATTCACATATATATATCAGATCTTNAATCTTTAATGTGGAGGCTCTATTATCATGACATGAGATATGTTCATGCAAGATGAAGCCATTTTAAATCCGACCTGAATGCCATGTAAGAAAAGTAAAATTTGAAATAATGTGCTCATTTTAACGTGTTCCAATTTTAATCCTAAACTTTATTTATGATAAATCTTTTTTTAAGATTTTATCATACATAACTTTTATAGAGAAGCCCAGACAATCTACATACATAAAGAGAGATACATGATAAAAAATAAACAACATAAGCATATCCTAGAAAGGCAAAAGGATGTAGTCAGAATTCACATATATATATATATATATCAGATCTCGATGTCTATACAATAATATAAAATCATAATTAAAGTATGAATCATGTGTAAGCTGCTCCTGGTCATCGTCATATTGTTCTGCATATCAAGCGCAATGGGAATCTTTGCGCGTACCTTCCAATATAGACTTGGACTATATAATAGAATAAAAAAAAATACATACAAAATTTCAAAAAAAGACTTCACGTGCAATCGAAAGTTAGCACAGATTCTTTCATGCAATGTATAACGAACCATGTCGGGCTGGAGGTGAGCCAAGCAATGTTTGCATTAGAGACAATTCAAATTATGACTCTTCTTATTGGACATGACACTCTATAAGAAGACCGTTCTTAAAATGCTAGTGCACATATCTTACACTCAGTAAACACATAAAAAACAACACAAAATGCATGACTAGGCGCAAATTGTAAAATAATAGCCATACATATGAAAAATCTAACCACACTATTGTAATCTAAATAGACATCTAAAAGCAAGATGCTCTAATTACATATATCTACGTGTGCAAATAGTATGGTTGAGACTGGGTGTAGAATTTTGATGGGGTCACCAAGATTGACCCCATCCTAAAGATCCAAGAAAGTTAAAACATGCCACTAGGAGATGACAATTTTAAGCAAAATATTTTTTAAGGGTCGACCTTCTTTATGGTCAAAATAATATTTGTTTTAATTTTAAAATATGTTTAAAATATGATGATAGTATTAATATAAAAATATATATTTTTATTCATATAATCTCATATATATATCTTGATAAACTAAGTGATATTTTAAGTTTCTTTGTTTCTTAACACAATCATACACGTGCTGATCACAATGCAATAATTTGCATTGTCGGGGGCTCATTAAAACATTGCATCTAACATTGCGTCATACATCTAAAAAGGTGATTTGTCCATATCTTTTTGCTTTAGTTATGGATGATTTTACCAGACACTTAAAGAAGGATGTACCTTGGTGTATGCTTTCTGCTGATGATATCCTTCTCGTGGATAAGACGAGGGAAAATGCTCAAGAAAAACTTGAATATGGAGGTCTACCTTAGAGTCTATAGGCCTTCGTTCGAGTAGAACTAAAACTGAATACATGGTATGTAATTTTAGTGGTAGTAGCTATAGTGGCAAAAATGTAACTATGGGTGATCAAATTATTAAAAGGTGTGAACACTTTAGATATCTCGGGTCCAATTTTCAAAGTGATGGTGATATTGATGGGGATGTTATTAGTAGAATTCAAGTTGGTTGGTTGAAGTGGAGGAATGCTTCGAGCCTATTGTGTGATAGAGAAGTCCCGCTTAGACTGAAAGGAAAATTCTATAAGATGGTGGTGAAACCTGCAACGCTCTATGACGCTAGATGTTGGCCTTTAAATGAGAAGCATAAAACTAAGTGTTGCTGAGATGAGAATGATTAGGTGACGAGAGGCTTTACACTTAGAGACAAAATGCAAAATGAATATATCCATGATAGGGTTGGTGTAGATGGACAAGATTAAATAGTCGTTTTAGATGGTTTGATCACATTAAACGTCGACCATCTGATGATTCGATTAGAAGAGTAGATGTTTTAGATTCGACTTATGTTAAGAAAGGCATAGGTAGACCTAGGATGTCTCGGGCATATTGTATAAAAAATGATCTTCACTTATGTGAATTAAATGAAATTATGACACTAAATAGGACATAATGGAGAAAAAAGATTCATGTAGCCAACCCCACTTAGTGGGATAAAAGTTTTGTTGTTTTTGTTGTTGTTATAGCTTGCTAGGCGAGGATGATGCAAAATGCATAGTGGTTTTGCATGATATTACTGCTCAAGCTAGGTGTGAGCAATTATATCAAACACGAATAATGATTTGTATGATATGGATGTTGTAGCAAGGTATGAGCATTCATAACAAGCACAAGATGATATGATAGATGTGAGTACTATGCTAGTTATACGTACCTACATGGAACAACATGTAGAAATAGATTTAATTTGCTTGCTAAGCATGATCGCATGAGATGAAGCAATTACACGTGAAAGCAAGTAAAAAGCAATGGAGTGCATAATCATGCTAGTTTGTATGATTGTGTCGAGATAACATATTATGTCTATGTCAATGCCAGGTGACATCACTCATGTTAGGTAGAGTCATACACCGAGGTGAAGTGATATAATATGCTCGAAGAAGTGATGTGCTAGGTAGCATGATGTATGCTAGGTGTTATGACTCATGCTAGGTATAAGTACCTACATCGAGTAACATGTAGAATAAAAATACATGTAATTTACTTGTTAAGCATGATCACACGAGATGAAAAGATTATATGTGAAAGCAATAAAAAATCAATGAAGTACATAATCATGATAGTAGGTATGTCGTGCAGACATAACATAACATGTCTATGTCAATGATAGGCGATGCCATAAATTCTAGGTGAGATGACTCATTTTAGGTAAAGTCATACACCAAGTTGAAATGATGTAATATACTCGATGAAATCATGTGCTAGGTGGCATGATCTATGCTAGGTGGTATGATTTACGCTAGGTAAAGTTGTGCACGGAGGTGGAGTGATATGTTATATTAGATGAAGTTATGTGCTAGGCAACATATTACAATGCTAAGAGGTATGATTCATACTAGGAGTCATGTACTAGGTAAGATTTGTGGGCTAGCCAACCCCTCATGTGATATTCATATTGGACATGAGCATTTGGGAACATAAAGTCATGTAAGAGTATTGGATATACAAGTGCAAGTGCATTATCCAATATAAGCATATGAGGACTTATGCTCATGTAGGAACTTTAAATGTATGAATGAAAATGTACAAAGTGTTGTGCACATGTGATATTTAAATATCCTAAATGAACATAGGGGGCATTACTCATGTAGAGAAATTAAATGTGAGAAAATTCTTGTGTAATTGAGGGTTCTTGACTGGGATCAAAATTAGGGGCTCATTTGAGTAATTTCATATGTTTGCCTTCGATTGTGATGAATTTTTTTGAGAAAATCATTTTGTAATATTCTTCTATGCTTAGCTGTATCATAACATGTCTTCCGTCGAAAGACTCACATGCTAATCACCAACCAGTTTGAAATCTTCAAAAACCTTCCTGATAATCTCCATCTTAGGGCAATCTAATTAGAACTTTTCAACTAGTGTAAATTTGTATTTTTCTGCACGAATTGAAATTTTAGCGTCAAAGAAGAACATTGCTGGTTTGCCTGCATTTTTCTCTACTTTTTTGATGAGATTGCATTCTCCATGCCCTACAACAGAATTATGGTACATCTGCGGAAATATTGGACTACCTGCGAGGTGTAAAGAGGAGCTGTGTTTGTGAACCACTATAGCATGGGAGGGTTTGGCGGAGTTTTCACAGGCGATGACGACAACATAGGAAAGCCCTGAGGCCAGTAGCGCTCTTCACATAAGCCTACAGAAATGGCGCAGCTTGACGACTGTCGCCTATGAACGGGATGCGAGTAGTCAAGAAGGTCGAGTAGAACTTTGGCGGAGCAGTCGAGCGGCTGCAAAGCGCCGCAGACGCAAGCCGCAGATGACGCGATCTCCTCTGCAAATGACGCAACAGATGAGCAGGCTCGAAGAAGACGATGCAGCAGACGGAGTCTCAAAGTCGAGGACCGAAGCAGGCGGAGTCCCGAAGTCGAGGACCAAAGCAAGGGGAGTCGAAGCAGACAAATTCAAGCAGACGAATTCGACGCAGATCAATTCGAGGCAGATGAAGCACGACAAAGGAGTCGAGCAGACGACGAAGGAGTAGGCTGCAATTTTGATCCAGCGTAGATAACGAGGGCTACTCGGGTGGCCATGAAGATGCGACGGGTGTAAACTCTAGCAGAGACATCACGCGCGCGCGCGCACACACACATATATATGTTTGTGTGTGTGTGTGTGTACAAGTTGTAAAGTTTAACACCCTAGAAAAGTTGTAAATAAAATACAAGTTCATAATAATGGTTTTGTAAGACTATATGTGTGTGTGTGCGTGTGCTCTTATCAAGTTTAACACCCTAGAAAAGTTGTAAATAAAATATTTCAATTTTTTTCTTTAAGCAAATTATATCTATATTGTGGTAACTGGCATATGTCTCGAGCATCCCNCGCGTGCTCTTATCAAGTTTAACACCCTAGAAAAGTTGTAAATAAAATATTTCAATTTTTTTCTTTAAGCAAGTTATATCTATATTGTGGTAACTGGCATATGTCTCGAGCATCCCAACGAGATAATGAGCATCCATGGAGTCTAATAAAATGCTTCTTTTTATTTGTTATTCTCATTATATTCTTATTGTAATATTTATGATCACTGGAACTATGTCTCCTAATTTAACAATTTCATCAAATGTTTTGAATAAGAGAGATCACATTTAAGGAAGCACAAGGCATCAACATAATTTAAAAATATAGTTTCATAAAGATTTTTAATAAGAAAATTAATAATATTTTTTTATTTGATGTCTGACAAGTCATTTTGTATTATTATGAGACCTAATTCAGTTCATTNACATAATTTAAAAATATAGTTTCATAAAGATTTTTAATAAGAAAATTAATAATATTTTTTTATTTGATGTCTTACAAGTCATTTTATATTATTATGAGACCTAATTCAGTTCATGTTTTTCTCATTTCTTTGACCAATTTTATTGTTAATTTTCTTTTCTGGTTTAAAATCTATGTTTTGATACTAACATATGATAGGAAATCTAATTCTCAGTCATAATTCTCAATNGTTAATTTTCTTTTCTGGTTTAAAATCTATGTTTTGATACTAACATATGATAGGAAATCTAATTCTCAGTCACAAAAAGTGAAGCATTTTAATCCAACGACTCTTTGCTATGTTGAATGGAATTCTATTATCATAAAAATATCTTGCAGTATCTAAACAAATTATTTTTTCAACATTTGTTGAAATTGGAGGATCAGTTCTTTGATAGTCATTGTTCTAATCTCTATCCAATTTGGCCCTCGAGTTCTTTTGTGAGAAGGTGCAAAATAATTTCCACTACTAGAATTATCTTGTTAAGAACCAAAATAAGAAATATTATTAACCATTTTCTTCATATTTCTTTAAGCTACTTCTTTTGAGATTTTATAAATTTTCAAATGTTTTGC
>JXCR01146885.1:13525-43654 GCA_002079205.1 Phalaenopsis hybrid cultivar | reverse complement strand
TTTTTAGTCAGCTTGCAACTTTTCGCTTGAGCTTGACTTGTTCGCCTGTGCCCGTTCAATAGTGAGGTAAATTTTGAAGAGCAATTCAAGGTCTATAACATGTTAGGAGTTATTTAAAAGTGGTAATTCACTAAGGATCTTATCAAGGAAAATCTAGGTTCATAAGTGTAATTTTTGTTTTTCTAATGTTGAGGTAGCAACTGCATTTATGTAGCAACAAAAATCAATGATTTTTTTGTATTATTTATCATTATTTTTTAAGTAGGTCTGACAAATGACATTGCAACTCTGATCAATGAACATCCTCAGAGTGGCTAGAACACATTGCATGATAGTTACGTGTGACCTAGCTAATGCATCTTCAATGTTATTGACATTCTTGCAATGGTCATAATCCACCCATTCTTTCCTTTGAATATCGTGCTAGTTAGGATCAAGAGAGTTGATGTGAACTCCACAGGGACAAGTGTTAACTTAATGGTTTTTCTTGCTAAATGAGAATTGCTTAATAGCAAAAGCTTGTAATTAGAGGTTCCAATAAGTTGTTTAGTCATGTAATCCACAATAAACATGAATCTTTGTCTCATAGTAGTCAACTCATCAAATAATTAATCATGGAGCATCAATGGAAAGTATTTTTATTGTAATGTTTCTTTTATCTCATCCCATCATCCAGTGGTTGGAGATGGGTGGATATAACTCTTAACATTGAAGTTTTTACTCCACATTGATCCAATAGGTCATGGCACGTGGAGTTGACTTTATAGATACAAATTTAAATTATTGACTTTCAGACAATTGTCATGCACATTTGCGAGCTGATCCATTAAAACTTTTGGATCCCTACAATCTTCAAAAACAGATTGTTTTACCTAGTGCTTTTATTTATTTATTATTTTTTTTTGGGTGTTTTCGTCATCAAAATCCTTGCTTGTTGTTTTACAGGGTGGTGTAATGATCATTGAGATCATAAGAAACGTCTTCATGATGTCATTATTATCATACACATACATACAACAAGGCGAAGGTCATCATATTGACTTACTAGGTAATTTTTTGTTAGGATGGTTCATATGGAACATTTTCCAAATAGGGGTAGTTATGGGTGTGTTGGCAAAAAAAATTCCATTATTTTTTTTAGTGCGACTTGAGCCATATGTGGTTCATGTTTAGGCCTTGGAAGCCTATTTTTAAGGGTAATTATGCATTTGCCGAACTCATTGTGGGCGGCAATGTCCTTTAGCTGCTCTTAAGTTATGAGGATATCATCACATTTGTAGACCTTGGAGTGATCTTAATATGGAGTGGCTATGTCCTTTACTTGCTCTTTAGTTATGAGGATATCATCACATCTGTACCCTTGGAGTGGTCTTAATATGGATGGCCACTATGGGCTAACGTTAAGAGAGAAACCTTAATGTTAATTCAAAGTGGACATAAGGTTGAACTCACTACATTGACAACTCAACATAGACTTATTGGTGCAAAGATGATAAGCTTGGGTGTTTGTTGTTTGATTACATAATCAAAAGGTTATATTAGTTTGTGGGATCTGGGCCATCTCGAGCCAACTACAAGTCAACTACTAGGCAACATGCAACAATAACTTTGTGGGATCTGGGCCATCTCAAGCCTTCATCTCAAAGAAATACTTTAGCTTTCTCGAATTATTGATTTTAATGTTCTTGACCAAGAGCAATTTGATGGTTATTATCTCATCACTAAAATTTCCTATTACAACAACAATAACAAAGCCTTAATCCCACTAAGTGTGGTCGGCTACATGAATCATTTTTCTCCATTGCGTCCTATTTAGTGCATATTTTTATTTAATCCTAATAAATTAAGATCTTTTTTATAAAATAAACCCAAGTCTTCCCAGGTCTACCTCTGTCTTTCTTAACATAAGTCGAATCTAAAACATCTACTCTCCTGATCAGATCATCAGATGATTGATGCTTAATGTGACCAAACCATATAAGATGTCTCTCTAATTTTGTTTGTTATTGGAGCAACACCAACCCTATCATGGATATATTCATTTTGCATTTTCTCTAAGTGTAAAGCCGACTCCACCTAATCATTTTCATCTCGACAACATTTAACTTAGTATTATGCTTCTCTTTTAAAGACCAACATTTCGCGCAATAAAGCATTGCAGTTCTCACCACCATCTTATAAAATTTTCCTTTCAGTTTATGCTGTACTTTTTTATCACACAATAGACCCGAGGCATTCCTCCACTTCACCCAACCAATTTGTATTATACTAATAACATCCTCTTGTATATCACAATCGCTTTGAACAATAAACCTAAGATATCTAAATCGTTCAAACTTTTTAATAATTTGATCACCCAAAGTTACAATTCTTTCACTAGAGTTAATACTACTAAAATTACATTCCATGTATTTAGTTTTAGTTCTATTCGAACGAATGCCTTTAGACTCCATTGTAAACCTCCATAATTTAAGTTTTTCCTGGGCTTTTTCTCTCTTCTTATCCACGAGAAGGATATCATCAACAAAAAACATACACCAAGATACTTCTTCCTGTAAATGTCTAGTAAGACCATCCATAACTAAAGAAAAAGATAGGGGCTTAAAGCTGATCCTTGATGTAATCCAACAAAAATAGGAAAATATTTGGTCAATCCTCCTTCTGTTCGAACACAAATAACAACTCTAACATACATATCTTTAATGACTTGAATGTAAGTCAATTCAACACCTTTCTTCTCAAGAACTCTCCAAAGGATATCTCTTAGAACCTTATCATAAGCTTTTTCTAAATCAATAAAAATCAAATGTAGATCCTCCTTATTAATGCTAAACTTCTCCATCAAACCTCTCAATAAATGTATAGCTTCCATCGTAGAACTGGCTGACATAAATCCAAATTGATTATGAGAAATCTTTGTAATACGTCTTAGCCTATGTCCAATTACCCTCTCCCATAATTTTAAAGTATGACACATTAACTTAATTCCTCTATAATTTGCACTCTCTTGTGCATCCTGTTTATTCTAAAAAATGGGGACCAAAATACTCTACCTCCACTCCTCCGACGTCTTTTTAGTTTTTAAAATAATATTAAAGAGTTTAGCAAGCCAAGAAACTCTCAAATCTCTTAAATATTTCCACATTTAAATTGGGATATCATCAGGTCCTACAAACTTTCCAGCCTTGGTATTCTTTAAAGCCACCTCAACATCTGTTTTACTAATGCGACGGTAAAAATGAAACGTTTTATTATTATTAACTATAATAAGATCACTAAAATCGATCGTATTTTCAGAAACTTCATTAAAAAGTTTATCAAAATAACTTATCCAACTATATTGAATATCTTTTTCTAAGAAAAACACTTTTTGATTTTCATCTTTAATACACTTTACTTGAGTTAAATATTTACTTCTCTTTTCTCTTTGTTTGACTAGTTTGAACATATATTTTTCACACTTCTTAGTGTCTAATTTATTATAAAAGTCACTAAAAGGAGAATTTTTAGCGTCACAAATTATTCTTTTTTATTCTGTATGTACCGTTTGATATTTTTCCCAGTTTTTTAAGCTTTTACATTTAAACAAATTTTTATAACATAACTTTTTTTATTTTATCTTCTCTTGCACATTATTATTCCACCACCATCTTTTTTTTTATAATTTTTTTTTTCTTTTAATTCTCTAAGTACATCTTTAGCCACGTGTTTAATAGTCTTTGTTACTTTATCTCACATAACATTTGTTTCTTTATGAACAATTCAAATTTTGAAAATTTAAATTTTACTCATCAGAATAATTTTATTTGCATCTTTTAGGTGTCCCCATCTAATTTAATGATGATGAATCCTAGTATTTTTTATTTTACAACACTTCATCTTAAAATCGAGAATTAATAATCAATGTTGGGTATTTGAATCGTCGCTCGGAATTACCTTACAATCTTTACTATCTCGACGATCTTTTCTTCTCATAGGAAAATAATCACTTTGTGTTTTATTAGATCCATTTTTATAAGTAATAAGACTTTCATCTCTTTTCTTGAATAAAGTATTAGTAATAACAAAGTCAAATGCTAAAGNCAATGTTGGGTATTTGAATCGTCGCTCGGAATTACCTTACAATCTTTACTATCTCGACGATCTTTTCTTCTCGTAGGAAAATAATCACTTTGTGTTTTATTAGATTCATTTTTATAAGTAATAAGACTTTCATCTCTTTTCATGAATAAAGTATTAGTAATAACAAAGTCAAATGCTAAAACAAAATCTAATAGGACTCTACCTTCTTTATTAATCACTCCAAAACCGTAGCCACAATGAGTATTTCTGAAATCTTCTACCACTCTACCAACATGTCCATTTAAATCTCCTCTAATAAAAATCTTTCTTCAAGAGATATCATTTGGATTATGTCTTCTATATCATTCCAAAATTTTCTATTAGGATAATATATAATTAAGATACCTAATTTTTCTTTAGGAGTATTTTTTTTTTCAAATTTAGACATGGTCAACCTAATACTGAGTGTACTCATAATTCTCANCATTCCAAAATTTTCTATTAGGATAATATATAATTAAGATACCTAATTTTTCTTTAGGAGTATTTTTTTTTTTCAAATTTAGACATGGTCAACCTAATACTGAGTGTACTCATAATTCTCGACAACTTTAGAGTTTCTATTAAACTAGAAATGTGAAAATTATTTAAGCCATTTGAATCTTGAATCTGCATAATATGGGAGTTGTGTGTGGAACCTATGGAGAACTTTACTTATATATTATTTTTAAAATCTCCATTAAGAAAGATGCTTTTAATATCAAGTTGATAGGTCGGTAAAATTTGTTACAAGGGGATAAGAGGATTAGAACAAATTTGAGTTTAATAACACGACCAAAAGTCTCTTGGTAGCATATACACGATTGAATGTTTTTTTTTTTCCAACAAGATGGGCTTCGAAATTTTCTATATATATTTTTTGACAACTTTATATCTGATAATAAATAATGATTTGCATCCGAAAAGTTTTTTCCTTGAAGGCAAATTTTTCAATTTCCTATGTTTGGTATTTTCTTAAGAGCTCGCATTNACCCTCTCCCATAATTTTAAAGTATGACACATCAACTTAATTCCTCTATAATTTGCACTCTCTTGTGCATCCTGTTTATTCTCAAAAATGGGGACCAAAATACTCTACCTCCACTCCTCCGACGTCTTTTAGTTTTTAAAATAATATTAAAGAGTTTAGTAAGCCAAGAAACTCCCAAATCTCCTAAACATTTACATATTTCATTCCCCTTTATTCTTAAAAATGGGGATCAAAATACTCTTCCTCCACTCCGCAGGCATCTTTTTAGATGTAAAATAATATTAAAGAGTTTAGTAAGCCAAGAAACTCTCAAATCTCCTAAATATTTCCACATTTAAATTGGGATATCATCAGGTCCTACAGACTTTCCAGCCTTGGTATTCTTTAAAGCCACCTCAACATCTATTTTACTAATGCGACGGTAAAAATGAAACGTTTTATTATTATTAACTATATTAAGATCACTAAAGTTGATCGTATTTTCAGAAACTTCATTAAAAAGTTTATCAAAATAACTTATCCAACTATGTTGAATATCTTTTTCTAAGAAAAACACTTTTTGATTTTCATCTTTAATACACTTTACTTGAGTTAAATATTTTCTTCTCTTTTCTCTTTGTTTAACTAGTTTGAACATATATTTTTCACACTTCTTAGTGTCTAATTTATTATAAAGGTCACTAAAAGGAGAATTTTTAGCGTCACAAATTGTTCTTTTTGACTCTGTATGTACCGTTTGATATTTTTCCCAGTTTTTTAAGCTTTTACATTTAAACAAATTTTTATAACATAACTTCTTTTATTTTATCTTCTCTTGCATATTATTATTCCACCACTATCTTTTTTTTATAATTTTTTTTTCTTTTAATTCTCTAAGTACATCTTTAGCCGCGTGTTTAATAGTCTTTTTTACTTTATCTCACATAACATTTGTTTCTTTATGAAGAATTCAAATTTTGAAAATTTAAATTTTACTCATCAGAATAATTTTATTTGTATCTTTTAGGTATCCCCATCTAATTTAATGATGATGAATCCTAGTATTTTTTATTTTACAACACTTCATCTTAAAATCGAGAATTAATAATCAATGTTGGGTATTTGAATCGTCGCTCGGAATTACCTTACAATCTTTACTATCTCGACGATCTTTTCTTCTCATAGGAAAATAATCACTTTGTGTTTTATTAGATCCATTTTTATAAGTAATAAGACTTTCATCTCTTTTCTTGAATAAAGTATTAGTAATAACAAAGTCAAATGCTAAAGCAAAATCTAATAGGACTCTACCTTCTTTATTAATCACTCCAAAACCGTAGCCACAATGAGTATTTCTGAAATCTTCTACCACTCTACCAACATGTCCATTTAAATCTCCTCTAATAAAAATCTTTCTTCAAGAGATATCATTTGGATTATGTCTTCTATATCATTCCAAAATTTTCTATTAGGATAATATATAATTAAGATACCTAATTTTTCTTTAGGAGTATTTTTTTTTTTCAAATTTAGACATGGTCAACCTAATACTGAGTGTACTCATAATTCTCGACAACTTTAGAGTTTCTATTAAACTAGAAATGTGAAAATTATTTAAGCCATTTGAATCTTGAATCTGCATAATATGGGAGTTGTGTGTGGAACCTATGGAGAACTTTACTTATATATTATTTTTAAAATCTCCATTAAGAAAGATGCTTTTAATATCAAGTTGATAGGTCGGTAAAATTTGTTACAAGGGGATAAGAGGATTAGAACAAATTTGAGTTTAATAACACGACCAAAAGTCTCTTGGTAGCATATACACGATTGAATGTTTTTTTTTTTCCAACAAGATGGGCTTCGAAATTTTCTATATATATTTTTTGACAACTTTATATCTGATAATAAATAATAATTTGCATCCGAAAAGTTTTTTCCTTGAAGGCAAATTTTTCAATTTCCTATGTTTGGTATTTTCTTAAGAGCTCGCATTTCTTAAAGAACAGCTTTACATTTAGGAATGTTGGTGGCTTCATGAATGAATTTAGGAACATATTCTTGATTGCGATAGTTGATGAATGCTTGAACTTTTGGTAAGAGATTAGTTTAAAAGATAAAATTGTGAAAAGGATAGTTGGCACAAGTTCTTAAGACTTTTTCTCAAAGCTGTGGGTTATTTATGGTGATAAAAAAACTCACTACTAAGGAGTTCATGATGCTTGTTACCTTGTGGTATATCAGTAGTGATTAGATTAAGTTCAAACTCTTGATCTTATCTTTGGTATGTTGGATCAATTTGTGACTCATTCATTTTAGAGCAAACAATCAAATTTTTAATTTTATTATTTTGATGGAAGGGAGACAAATTGATTTATAAATTTTATTGGCTTTTTTGAATTTTGAGTGGGCATGTCGATTGAAATGTTGTAACTAAAAGTCTATAACTGATATTTCTTGGATGAGTTCACCCTTTGAATATTAGATTTGAAAAAGAAAGGTTGATCTTCGAGAAAGGCTACATCCATAGAGTTGTAGAATTATTCATTGGTGAGTGGCATTTATATCCTTTTTGGTAGGGAGATTACATGATAAAAATGCATTTGATAGCTTTAGGATCTAATTTACTTCTTTTGTGTGAATGAATGTGGGCGTAGGATGAACATTCAAAAACTTTTTGAAGGAGTGTAGATGATTTTATTTAGGCATTGAAGAGGTTGAAGATAGGGCTTTTGATGTTGAGGGTTTGAAAGGGCTTTCTATGTATGAGATAGAATATATTTAACACGACTTCACCTCCCAAAATGTTTAGTGATGTGGGTGGTGAGTATATGAGATCTAGTTACTTCCATGAGAGGTAGTTGGTGAAAGAGATGGCAACGAGTTACGGTAGGACTCGAGGAAGACATGACATTTAGAAGCTAGTTGCTTTGGCCGATTTCCAGATGCAGGAAAATGAGGTTGTTTGGAGTTAATTTTAGTTTGTGTTTATTTTGCTTTAAACTAAAGATAAAGGTTAAATATAGATAAGAGGAATAAAATACACTCAACCTTTAATAAATGTTCTTAAAATTAAATCTATGTTGTACCTTTCCAGAAACATGCTATTTTAGGATTATTTTTGTACTTACGCGATAGTCTCTTTCTTTGCAGGATGTATTTAATCTCCTTCCTAACCTGAATGTGAATGAATTGATCAAGGCATTTGCTGGTATGATTGCTAATTTACTCGTGATTGGAAAGATTGTAATTGTTGATTTTATTGAACTACAGTTGCTGGGCAGTTTTGATTAGTTGATTTCTATGATAATGCCTTTCATGAGCTGGTGACTTGATCCAATCCTTATTTTTCTTTTGCAGTGAAAACAAATGATATGATGCTGGTTATTTACCTTTCTTCCCTTATCCGAAGCGTCATTGCACTACACAACCTTATCAATAATAAAGTAATGCATTTTTGTTTTGTTTGTGTTTGCTTTTTGTTGTTTTTTTTTATCTATCTTTTTCTAGTTAGTTCATTTTGTGCAGTCATCTACTCGAATTGGTGATCCCTAGAATTGTTTCTCCCGAACAAAATAAAAGAAAAGGTCATAATGCATGAAAAATTCCATAATATTTCCAATAAATGAATAGGTTCATCTCTTTTTAAAAGTTAAAAACGTGGCTTTTTTAAAATGTAACGAAAATTTTGGTTTTTATAAATATAAAAATAAAACATTTGGTGTTAGATGGGTAAATGCATAGAAATTGAGTGATATAACACTTTAGTATTATAAACCTACGCATGAGAAGTACTTCATCTTTAGAAAGTTAAGAAATATTTTTTTGTGATATTAAGAATTCAAGTGGCATAGATGTTACTATGCAAGTTTAGATTTTAAATATGTAAATACATAAGAATTGTGGTATGTATGTAAATGCTTCATATATATAGACTTCTAGCTTGTTCATTTTGTGCACTTATCTACTCGAATTGGTGATCCCTAGAATTGTTTCTCCCCAACAAAATAAAAGAATAGGTTACAATGCATGAAAAATTCCATAACATGATTATTAGCATAAGAAGTCCAATAAGCTTACACTCCCACCCTTATTTTTCTCCGACCACTCGACGTATATTTATATAGATGTATTTTGACTTTCTTGAGCACAATCTTATTTTTTTATAACTCATTTGTGCTATATTTATTTATGCAGTATGTTTTTCTGAATATTTTTCCTTCGGGTTGCAGATGTTAAACAAAGAACATGAGAAAGCTGAAGATGCGAAACCTGTTGCTGTATCAAGTTCAGCAGGAAGCTAGGATTTATCATTGGTAGATATCATCCCAACGCATTTTCAGCTGGCTATTTTTTCATTTGCGCAAAGTTTTCAGTACTTTAACATGAAGAGGCTTTTTCCGTCTTAACGTTGATATGCAGCCTAAATCCTCAGTGATGGACAAGAGATGTTTATCTTGGCATTCATTTTTTCATATCTTTCCTCCAGTATTTCCTGACTTTCATGTTTCATTTACTTGTGTTCTTTCTTTTGATTATATGTTTACTCAATACGTCTTTTTTATAATACAAGTAATTATCGAGGTGCCGATGGGTCGTACGGTTGATGCCTGATTGTATTTCTGATCCGAATATTCTTGTTGAAATGAATGTCATTTACCTCTGCATATATATTTTTTCCTTTTCACTGATGTTTATTTTTCTCATTTGTTCTCTATATCTTTGCCATCATTGTTGCCATCGGAGTTGTTTTTTATATGCTTGATCACTTTTCCCTAAACTTTATCTATATATATATACATATATACATACATATACATACATACATGTCTTATGCATTTACAAAAAAGGCACTTTTTTAACTTTGAAAAAAGAGATGAGTCTGTTCATTTATTTGTAATGTGAGATATGCAAAAAATTTACGTTTAGTTGATATCTAAATACATAAGAATTCTGTAATTTGTGTAAATGTATCTATCACGCCTGTTTTCAAACGTGTATGATGAGAATGACTTGTTCTCGTGTATGCGCATAAACTTGCAATTGAAGGTTGAATAGTTAATCACACAAACTGGAACCAAATTTAAAATTAGGGCAGTCAATGAATCAACGCACTCAATGAACAATTTGAGTTTGGCTCAATTAGAATTCGATCATGTTAGTTCAAATTAATAAATAAATAAATTTGAATAATTTTTAAAAGTTTGATGTTTAAACGAACTAAATATGAACGTAATCGAACTTGCTTTTTTATGTTTGCAAATAAACTTGTTTGTTGTTCAATAAGTAACTTGTTAAGTATTCGATATTATGCTTGATGATGTCTTGTGTGATATATTATGTAAAATTTAAATAAAATTTAATCAACTAGAATATTAACTCGTTTGTTGATAGCTCGATTATAGTTCTNACTTGTTTGTTGTTCAATAAGTAACTTGTTAAGTATTCGATATTATGCTTGATGATGTCTTGTGTGATATATGATGTAAAATTTAAATAAAATTTAATCAACTAGAATATTAACTCGTTTGTTGATGGCTCGATTATAGTTCGTATAATATATGATATATAAATACTTGGATATTAAGTTTATGTGGGTTTTACAGTTGTCATTTTTAGTTGTTTGGTAGTATATAGGTTAAATCATGCTTAAATGCTATACAAATCATTCTACTAAACAACCACTAAAGAAGAGATTTATGGCAAAATGCTGGAGAAATGAAATTTAAGATATTGTAGGATTCAANTGGTAGTATATAGGTTAAATCATGCTTAAATGCTATACAAATCATTCTACTAAACAACCACTAAAGAAGAGACTTATGGCAAAATGCTGGAGAAATGAGATTTAAGATATTGTAGGATTCAGTTTTTAATCAATAAATTAATATTTGTGATCAAATCTATAAACTTATTTATTAATTTTTTTGTAGGAAAATTTAGATACTCATTTAAATTTTTAGCATATTTATTAGATCGTTTAAATAATCGTTCACCTCTCATAAACAAATCCAGTACAATTCAAGTTCAAATATAAAAAATTTTAAATAGATCAAGCTTGAACAATATATGAAAGCTCGACACAAGCTCAATATGAACATGAACAATTTCTAATTATATCATACCAAATCCAAACTATAATATACTCGGCGCAATTAGAGCCCTATTCAAAACATAAACTTGTCTTTGATTGAAATTTCTCAAAAGCGTAGGCATATTGGATGTTGGTATCACGAGTCAAGCAAGCTGAATATGAAGCTCAGTCAAACTTCCTCTGAGAAGAGTTGATGAACTGTATGCAGTCCTCCAACGCCTCAAAGTGATGAGAATCTCTAGAAGGAATGCAGGGAATTGGAGCCGCATCTGAAGATCCATTTCTGCTGCTGGAACACCTCTTGGCTGAGAATAGGCTCAATGTTCTGGCCACACTGGCTTTAACTCGACGGAGAAGTCTGGCANGGAATGCAGGGAATTGGAGCCGCATCTGAAGATCCATTTCTGCTGCTGGAACACCTCTTGGCTGAGAATAGGTTCAATGTTCTGGCCAAACTGGCTTTAACTCGACGGAGAAGTCTAGCCGGCGACGAACTGAATCGATCGAGACTCTCTTGCTGTAGAGGTTGTGAGTGCTGAAGCCCCCTCTTGCTTCCTTTTCCGAGAAGTGTTGGCATGGCATGCATTGGAAGGGAAATATAGAGGATAGCAAAGGTTGTCAAGAGAGGGAGAGGNAGAGGTTGTGAGTGCTGAAGCCCCCTCTTGCTTCCTTTTCCGAGAAGTGTTGGCATGGCATGCATTGGAAGGAAAATATAGAGGATAGCAAAGGTAGTCAAGAGAGGGAGAGAAAAGTTGGCTTTCATGATTATGGATAGGTGTTGGATGAGATGGGATGTGGGATTGGTGTTTGAACCGACATCTTTGCTTTTTAACTGACTAAAATGAAGCACAAGAAGACCAGCTTTAGATAGCGTTGAAGGCTAAATTGGCTCAACTTGTGACTGAAATTTTGCAGTGGGTGGTTAACTAGAAGAATCTCTGCGCCGAAGCAAAACACGGAAAGCAAATTTCGGGTGTTCAGAGAGCCAGGAAGCGATTAAAGATATTTGTGAGATATATAAATCTTCTTCCATCCCTCTTTATTTTTTTTTTCCTTTTTCAGAGCGATTGATTTTTATGTTTTTTTCTATATTTATTTTAATTGAAAAACTCAGTCTTCTTCCATCCCTCTTCACAATGATGTCGGCTCTTACTATCATTGTGAAGCAGAATTCATCAAGTGTTGGGTTGTTCACCCACTAATAGGGAACCTGAGCTGGGTTTAGACCGTCGTGAGACAGGTTAGTTTTACCCTACTGATGATCGTGCCGCGATAGTAATTCAACATAATACGAGAGAAATCATTGATTCACACAATTTATCATTACTCTTAGTTGAAAAACTAGTGGCGCGAAGCTGCCTGTGTAAGATTATGACTGAACGCATTTAGGTCAGAAGCCAAGCTAAAAATGTTGCGTCTGAGCACATCGTTCGCCCGTCGACTGGTAGTAGTGGCANCATAATACGAGAGAAATCATTGATTCACACAATTTATCATTACTCTTAGTTGAAAAACTAGTGGCGCGAAGCAGCCTGTGTAGGATTATGACTGAACGCATTTAGGTCAGAAGCCAAGCTAAAAATGCGGCGTCTGAGCACATCGTTCGCCCGCCGACTGGTAGTAGTGGCCTCAGCCTCCAAGGGTCGTGCATGGGCTGGGTTGTGCTAGTCATGTAGACGACAGACACAGACACCCTGAATTACAGTTCGGAACGGGCGATGGACAAAATCTTTTGCAGACTACTTAAATTTGCGACGGGGCATTGTGCATGAAAGAGTAATTTGTTGCCACGATCCACTGAGATCCGACCCTGAAAGTTCGACGTTTTTGATGAAGCCATGGTCAAAATTTAATGATATTTCGAAAGACTCGTTTATGTTTAAACACATAGCCAAAATTTTATAGTAGTTGTCAGAGTTTCACCGNGAGATCCGACCCTGAAAGTTCGACGTTTTTGATGAAGCCATGGTCAAAATTTAATGATATTTCGAAAGACTCATTTATGTTTAAACACACAGCCAAAATTTTGTAGTAGTTGTCAGAGTTTTATCAAAATTCTATTACAAAGGTTTCGTTAAATTTCATGTTTAATATGACTTGGACTTCAATTATTGGCATACTAAGCAGCTAGATCTTGGACTGCAAATAAAATTTTGTTTGGCATGGTGGACTCTTAATGTATTTTGCTAAATAGTATTTTACTTTATTGTAATATCAAACAAATTAAATGAATATTTGATACAACCGAAGTAATGTAGAAGCCTTTTGTTATCTGATGAACATTATTGTGGCACTAATATGAGGCAATATAATGTCTAAAAATGAATTTATCATAGCTTAATGTGACTATAACATAAAATACTAGTTTAATAGTATCNCTTAATGTATTTTGCTAAATAGTATTTTACTTTATTGTAATATCAAACAAATTAAATGAATATTTGATACAATCAAAGTAATGTAGAAGTCTTTTGGTATCTGATGAACATTATTGTGGCACAAATATGAGGCAATATAATGTCTAAAAATGAATTTATCATAGCTTGATGTGACTATAACATAAAATACTAGTTTAATAGTATATAGTAAATTAACATTAGTTTATAAACAAGATAGTAATTAAGAAAAAAAGGCCAACTTAAATAATGTTTTTCAATTTCTTATGACTTATCTTATCCTCATAGTTATGGAACTGAACACCTTAAACCTATGTAAGCAATGCTTAATGAATAACTTTAAGAAAAAAAATGCCATGTTCATATTTTGTATATCAAGGATGACATTTTGATTTATTCGTAATTAGTTCGATCAAATGTTTTATTTATTATGCTACAATTATATTTCCAAAAATTTATAATTAAAGAAGTTTAATTGACTAATAAAAAAACATTTCATTCTATGTTGAAATATGCTAGCTTGATGTTTCAAGGAAAAAAATTACGTGTGATAGACGTACGCAACGCTGCGTACGATATTGAGGTTATACCGAGAGTACAAAGGGGTTATAGCCGCGTTATAACCCATTGTAACCTCCATGTAACCTTCTGTAACTTATATGTAACATACTAATAAATTTTTAATGTATGATAACAGAAGCGTGAAACTTATTTTATGTTGCAGGTAGGTTACAGAAGGTTACAGGGAAGTTACAAGGGGTTATACCGAGGATGTAACCCCCTTGTACCTTCAATATAATTCCAATATCGTACGCAGCGCTGCGTACGTCTATCACACACAAATTTTCTCCATGTTTCAAAGGCCTAATAAAAAAAATTTGTTTGGGAAAGGTTCGTGATCGGCTCTTTAAGCAAACGAGCCGAACACAAACACACTTTTTGAGCTCAAAATATAAATGAGCCGAACACGAGCTGAGTCTGGGCTCTCTCGTGTTCGGCTCGTTTACACCCAATCTAAATCTTCCAAAAAAAAAAAAAAAATGAATAAATAAAACCAATCCGCTAAATAATTCTAGTACGTTCGTTCATTCGCCGTGTCCGGAGGCCACCTGCGTGCAAATGCAGGATTGGGTGATGAAACTTTAAGAAATTAAATGTGACACGTGTCAATAAATTTCTGCGGCCTACACGTGCCACTCAGTACCGAGCCACGACCATCACACGTATACCACACGTGTTAAAAATTGATAAACTTTGAATGATATATATATTAATAAATCAATATTCCNTTGGTTGCTGTGCGCGCCATTTTATTGATCACAGTTTTGTGGCCTGCTTTCTGCTGCGGAAGGAGTTACAGCCCGTCTGCTAGGGTTGAAGGGGTTTGTTCAAGAATTTAGATTAACTGCAAGAAATATAAACATGATCGTAGAGACAATTATCCTAATGCGTCTATTTCTGATAATGGTTGCTAATTTATTCATCAGAATGTAAATGAAACTTAATTAGTGCAATAACTGATAATATAAGGGATAAATCATTTAGTAAATTAAATAGTGATAGCCTTGAGCACTCTTATGTAAATCATGAATATGGGAACTCTTCTTTCAATGATGCATAATTGATTATTTACAAATTATTAAATAAATTAATGGATTTGAGTTTGCTAAAAATAAATTGGGTGGGTGAAACTTGCTTCTTAAGTTATAAATAGTTAGATCCAGCATTTAAATATGATCAACAAAAGACAACTCGAGTAATGGTACGTGTCATATTGTAAAAATTGTAAACATTAATCATATCAAAATGATCCAACTTATGATTAAATTATCAGGTGTTGGAAATTCAATGATGCTTAAGATGTAGTAGAACTCATAAAAGTTCTATGCAAGTTACAATCATTGTATTGTCAAATTATCTTCTACCATGTGTATACCATATTTATATTGTTGAATCCCATCTTGTTCGTGGATTCATGTCTATTGAATCCTAAATGATTCTTTGTGAAAACACGGAGAGTTATAGCCGAGAGGAGGACGATGAGAGAGCAATCGAGAAAGTCCCTCTTGAGAATTGGAGAGCCTCTTTGCCCTCTATTTATAGGGGCATATTTGTTCAGTTATAGAAAGAAGAGAACAGTTAAAGAAATCATCTTTAATATAATTTAAGTATGATGATTTACTATCAGATATATAGTACAATTTGAATTCAAATATGACGGTATTCAAATGGTCAACGTGCTTTAGTTCGATCTAAAGGACAAGTCGACCGGCTAAGTGGCGATTAGGCCTGCCAGAATAAAAAACCACTCAATCAGCGAGTTGCGGTCGGGCCCGCCTCGTGAGAAATTTTAAGACAGTCTGGGATTTTAAACGTGGTTTGTGAACTGAGTATCTTGTCATAGTGTGTCGGTCGACTCCGACCGAGCTATCATTCGTTGGATGATTTGCTGGGATTATGTTCTCGTAGCCTGATACTTTGATTGTTTCACAATCATCCCGAGCCGCTTGATTGTTTTGAACTTTGTGCAGATGGTTTTGGTGTATACAATGTCTCAAGAGAAAAAATAGGAATGGGAAAAGCGGGGGTTGAAGTGAATGAATTATAGAGAGAATGTTATATTATCTCTCTTCGATTATAAATGATTGTCCCGAGTAACAGCTCATGATCCTTTGATTCCGTATGACCTCTTATTGAACTTTCATTATTTTTTTCTCTTTTAANATGCAAGTTACAATCATTGTATTGTCAAATTATCTTCTACCATGTGTATACCATATTTATATTGTTGAATCCCATCTTGTTCGTGGATTCATGTCTATTGAATCCTAAATGATTCTTTGTGAAAACACGGAGAGTTATAGCCGAGAGGAGGACGATGAGAGAGCAATCGAGAAAGTCCCTCTTGAGAATTGGAGAGCCTCTTTGCCCTCTATTTATAGGGGCATATTTGTTCAGTTATAGAAAGAAGAGAACAGTTAAAGAAATCATCTTTAATATAATTTAAGTATGATGATTTACTATCAGATATATAGTACAATTTGAATTCAAATATGACGGTATTCAAATGGTCAACGTGCTTTAGTTCGATCTAAAGGACAAGTCGACCGGCTAAGTGGCGATTAGGCCTGCCAGAATAAAAAACCACTCAATCAGCGAGTTGCGGTCGGGCCCGCCTCGTGAGAAATTTTAAGACAGTCTGGGATTTTAAACGTGGTTTGTGAACTGAGTATCTTGTCATAGTGTGTCGTTCGACTCCGACCGAGCTATCATTCGTTGGATGATTGGCTGGGATTATGTTCTCGTAGCCTGATACTTTGATTGTTTGACAATCATCCCGAGCCGCTTGATTGTTTTGAACTTTGTGCAGATGGTTTTGGTGTATACAATGTCTCAAGAGAAAAAATAGGAATGGGAAAAGTGGGGGTTGAAGTGAATGAATTATAGAGAGAATGTTATATTATCTCTCTTCGATTATAAATGATTGTCCCGAGTAACAGCTCATGATCCTTTGATCCCGTATGACCTCTTAATGAACTTTCATTATTTTTTTCTCTTTTATAGAAGGGGTTTTTTATAGATCATGCTTGAGTAATGATTTTATTTTGTTCTTTAGGGATCTTTGACAATCTCACTGTGTCCTATTTGGACATGAGTAGCAGGCAATATTATATATGGTGCATTTTTTCTTATGCAGCCACTTTTTTTTTTCTATTGTTTTAAGTGGCGATTAGGCCTGCCAGAATAAAAAACCACTCAATCAGCGAGTTGCGGTCGGGCCCGCCTCGTGAGAAATCGAAGACAGTATGGGATTTTAAACGTGGTTTGTGAACTAAGTATCTTGTCATAGTGTGTCGGTCGACTCCGACTGAGCTATCATTCGTTGGATGATTGGCTGGGATTATGTTCTCGTAGCCTGATACTTTGATTGTTTGACAATCATCCCGAGCCGCTTGATTGCTTTGAACCTTGTGCAGATGGTTTTGGTGTATACAACGTCTCAAGAGAAAAAATAGGAATGGGAAAAGTTGGGGTTGAAGTGAATGAATTATAGAGAGAATGTTATATTATCTCTCTTCGATTATAAATGATTGTCCCGAGTAACAGCTCATGATCCTTTGATCCCGTATGACCTCTTAATGAACTTTCATTATTTTTTTCTCTTTTATAGAAGTGTTTTTTTATAGATCATGCTTGAGTAATGATTTTATTTTGTTCTTTAGGGATCTTTGACTATCTCACTGTGTCTTATTTGGACATGAGTAGCAAGCAATATTATCTATGGTGCATTTTTTCTTACGCAGCCACATTTTTTTTTTTTGTATTGTTTATGTACCTTGTAGGTTCACATCTCTATTAGTTNAATCATCTATAATACAATTTAAGTATGATGATTTACTATTAGATATATATTACAATTTGAATTCAAATATGATGGTATTCAAATGGTCAACGTGCTTTAGTTCGATCTAAAGGACAAGTCGACCGGCTAAGTGGCGATTCGGCCTGCTAGAGTAAAAAGCANCTTTGACAATCTCACTGTGTCCTATTTGGACATGAGTAGCAGGCAATATTATATATGGTGCATTTTTTCTTACGCAGCCACATTTTTTTTTGTATTGTTTTAAGTGGCGATTAGGCCTGCCAGAATAAAAGACCACTCAATCAGCGAGTTGCGGTCGGGCCCGCCTCGTGAGAAATTTTAAGACAGTCTGGGATTTTAAACGTGGTTTGTGAACTGAGTATCTTGTCATAGTGTGTCGTTCGACTCCGACCNGTGAGAAATCTAAGACAGTCTGGGATTATAAACGTGATTTGTCGACTGAGTAACTTGTCATAGTGTGTCGGTTGGCCCCCGACCGAGCTATCATTCGTTGGATGATCGGCTGGGATTATGTTCTCGTAGCCTGATACTTTGATTGTTGGACCATCATCCTGAGCTGCTTGATTGCTTTGAGCTTTGTGCAAATGGTTTTGGTGTATACAATGTCTCAAGAGAAAAACTAGGAATGGGGAAAGTGGGGGTTGAAGTGAATGAATTATAGAGAGAATGTTATGTTATCTCTCTTCGATTATAAATGATTTTCCCGAGTAACAGCTCGTGATCCTTTGATCGCGTATGACCTCTTAATGAACTTTCATTAATTTTTTCTCTTTTATAGAAGGGGTTTTTTTTATAGATCATACATGGGTAATGATTTTATTTTGTTCTTTAGGGATCTTTGACTATCTCACTGTGTCCTATTTGGACATGAGTAGCAAGTAATATTATCTATGGTGCATTTTTTCTTACGCAGCCACATTTTTTTCTTGTATAGTTTTTGTACCTTGTAGGTTCACATCTCTATTAGTCAATTCGACCATGAATGAGTTCTCCAGAAGAGCTATTATGAGAGAGTTGTTTTGGGAGAACTCTTTTGAGTGAGTTGTGTTAGGAGAATTCTTTTGGGAGAGTTGTACTTGAAGAGCTCTCTATGTACCTTCTTTTTATTTTTGGACAAGTTGAGCTCCTCGATGAATTCAGTTGCTCTTTCAAGTGAGGTTAAATGTTCTCCTATACAGGTTCAACTCTTAAAAGAATTCAGCTATCCTTGATGAAATCAGCTATTTTCCTTGATGAGTTCAACTTCTGTTGAGTTTAGCTGTTTTCCTNTATCCTTGATGAAATCAGCTATTTTCCTTGATGAGTTCAACTTCTGTTGAGTTTAGCTGTTTTCCTAAAAAAACTAGCTCATGGACGAATTCAGAAGACCTTTTGGCGAACTCAGCTCCTTGGGGCTGTCTGGATGCGCGTCTTGAACTTGTTTTAGGGGAGTTTGGCCTTTCATATACATGTATGAATAATCATTAGAAGTTTTTCAATCATCCCTGTGGAGTCCAATGACCTAAAAGGGCCATAATTTTATGGATATGAAGGTACACATATTCTTTTAACATTAAGAATCACCAACTCGAAGTTGGCAAACACTAGTTGAAGGCATTGGCTATTCTTCAACAGTAAAGAATCGCCAACCCAAAGTTGGCAAACACCAATCGAAGGCATTAGCTATGATTGATTGATTTTACTATTGAAATTTATTGTTTCCCACATCCAAAATTAAGAAACTCATATGAATCATCAATTTGACACATTGGATATTTCATATAAATAAATTATATTAATGCAAACTCACTACTAATTATAGCAACTGTCATGTTGCTATTTTACCACATATGGATATTAAGTCATACAATATGTATAACTAATGCCCATAAAACGATCTTATATATTCACACGGATTCTTATAGTCACATTATTTTTATAACTTTATTCATCTACGCTTAGGGGGTATTTGGTAGCACCTATTAACAAAATTTATTGTCGGATTTGCAGAATCCAACCAAACATAATAAAATGAAAGTTCCGTGGATTTATGAAATTATATATTTGAGGTTTGAATTTTGCATTCAATTCATCCTAAATTTAGGTATATTGACTTCTCATGGTGGTTCAAATACATATTATCCAAAATTTCCCAATAGATTAACTATAATATTGTAGACTTCTTAACTCAATAAACAATCAAAATTATCACCCAAGTTAAATAAAATATCCCATCAATTTCACACCAAGAATCTCTTTTATAAAACTATATAATATGTCATCTATTGGCAAGTATTCTGCTAATATGATATTAATATTAACTAGATGTCAAATCTTACTCACAAAAAAAGCCCTACTAATACCATGCTTAAAAATATTAGAACATGCTCTTATGCCACTTGAAATGACCTTTCCATTAGGTGGGAGAAAATTTACCTACAATCCAACAGGGCAATGTGAGTTGATAAACTTACATTACTCGAATAAATATACATTTATCTTCAATGATGATTATTTATAAAAATTGAATGTTTTGGCATTTAAATTCAGTAACATATACTGATTTATCTGCCATAATGCAAATACAATAATTAAACTTAGAAAAAAACTTCCATTAAATTGATCAAACAATCTATATCCTTTCAGTTCCTCATGATGCATGAAGCATGTCTTAATAACACATAACTAGTAATTTGAAAAATATAAAAATTAATACATGTGGGCTTGCAAAAAATAAATTTAATAGGTGAATTATATTGGTTAAGAAATAAACGATGAGATATGGCATGGATATGATCTATAAAAGAGGCACGCTTGACGATATATATTATATCAAAGAATTACAAACATTGCACCAAATTGTCCAGGGTACATGGTGACAATATCATTGGCAGAAACAATCAAATAGTTCAGAATATGTGATCATGTTCATAAGATTTCATGTGCAAAATAATAATTAGTATGTAAAAATATCAAAACATTTACTTACTTGCATGCTTTATTTACACTGAGAATATATCTTCAATTGTTTATGATTCTATTTTTAATATTTATATCTATATAGTTTTCTCTGAAGATATCCTCCTAAGTAAAAGAAATTTTTGACATATAGTGGGCACAATGACCCCCAAAATGGTCATCATTATGGATCAAAACGTTTTACTTATTTATTAATATGTAAGATGTCACTTATATGTAAGATGTCACTTATATGACACTAGTCAAAAATAGTTAATTATATTAGTCATGACTTCAATCAAATCCCACTCTGTAAGTCTCTAAAGAGGCATTGTAAACTAAGAAAACTCATATAAAGCATACAATAGATGCATTAATCATCATTCATCATAGACTAAATATTAAAACAACTAATTTAAGCATATTTAGGTTTAATAGGATTTAATAAATCCGGATTTATCAAATTCAAATGTTGTAAATCCAGAATAATGTTTTGTTCAATTTAAGGTTAAATTCATTAAATTTGCTTATGGAGTTTGACATAAATTCGCTCCCATGGCTTTTTTGCTAAGCTAAATCCGTTAAATCCACATAATAATCGGATTTACGTTAAAAAGATAACGGAAGGGAAGAAAAATTAGATTTAGCAGTTTGGATTTAATTCGTCACATTTTTTGTTTAGCTAGATTCACGTTAAATAGCACGAAACTTATACTTTTAAATTCAAATTAATTGAATATGGTTTCCTTCATCGAAATTAACCATTTCATAATAAAAATCAGGCAGTTTTGAACATAAATACCTAATTTTAGCTATTTTCATTAATATGTGATCCTATGTGATCCTTTAATCGTATAAAAGGATTTCAGGTTCACTATAACCCCATGGTTCATTAGGGAGTATTAATTTAGTAGAAGATGCTGGGCTTTTGAATCATTTCCTTCCTTTAGGATGAAGAGGAAGAAGTAGACCCAACAATGTCACCGGCCTACCAGTTCAGGTGTGCCAGAAGCACACACTCTCTTTTAATTTTAGGAAGATTTACATACATACAACATAATTCCTATGTATTTGCATATCTAACTTCTAAACTTTAATTTCATACATTCATACGGACCTTATGCATGAAAAGTTGTATTTCACTTTTAAAAAGTTAAAATAGAGGTATATTAATGCAATTTGAAAAATTTGGGTGGTAAAAATTTAATAAGTAAAATTTCGGTGTTATATATGTAAATACATATGAATTGGGCCACCCTCTTTTAATCTTTATGTTAACTCTCTGTAGTTAATTCCTTCCTCATTCACATGAACATCAATTCTTTCATGATTCTAAAATATTTTCTCATTACATCTACCAGAAAACGAATAACAAGGCGAAGGCGACTTGGACCAGATTCCTTGACCGAAACTCTTAAAAAATGGACAGAACTCAACAAACAACTCGATTCATCAAACGGCGACCGAGTCCACAAGGTTCCTGCCAAGGGCTCGAGAAAAGGGTGCATGAGAGGTAAAGGTGGCCCGGAGAACTCAAAATGCAGCTACCGCGGCGTCAGACAACGCACTTGGGGCAAGTGGGTTGCCGAGATCCGAGAGCCGAATCGAGGAAAGAGACTATGGCTCGGCACCTTCCCCACCGCCCTCATGGCAGCTCATGCCTATGATCAGGCTGCAACAGCAATGTACGGCCCTGCGGCCCGTCTCAACTTCCCTACCAATCAAACCGCCGCATCCCCGTCGGAATCTTACGGTTCGACCATCACGACCACCAACTATTCAATCGGTTCGGCGGACCTGATGGATTGTGCTAAAAGGGAGGAAAATGTGGAGTTGGCTGAGTGGCTAAATCTGGCAGGTGATCTCTCATCTGAGAATTTTGATGTGGATGAGCTGTTGAGGATGATGGATGCTGATCCAGGGAACAATGGATTAAGTACAGAAGCTGCGCAGAATCTGGACGGGGAAATGCTGCGAGGATTGGAAAATCAGAACTATTTTATATGGCCAACGAGGCAGGAGCTTGATTACTGGCCTGCTGGAAACCCGGAATTTTTTGAACCTGGGTTCAGTGATGGAGTCCTTTTCTGAATTTTCAGTGTGTTTTAATCAGTTGTGTATCTAATTAATTCATTTTTTTTATTCTATGTCTACTGCTGTACATGTATGTGTATATGATCAGCTTAGAAGCTGCAGGGAGAGGTTTCAGCAGTGTTTTTTGTTCATTTTTTTTTTTCTTTTCTTATGTTTAGAAACGTTACTATTGGAGGTTGGTTTGCAATCAGCCATATTTTTCAGAAGTTTGGTGCACTAATAGTTCGTGGGGAGTGTGTCGAATATGAATGCCGAGTAAGGTGGAAGCGGTTCCTTAAAACTTCATGGAAATTTTGTGTCGGATATCTTTCAGAGGTTGATGCATGACACGGGAATTGTTACCTGTTAGTAAAATGTCATCGTCATATAAGAGTAGATAATTACAAGTAGGATTATAATCATCGCGAATAAGGAGGGATCTGCACAACTCTTCCTAAAAGTTTATGTTGAAAGATCTAATTCAAAATTCAAAATTCAAAATTCAAATTATAATATTTATTATTTTTCCTTTTCTACAGATATTATTCTCCTTCTTTATTTTTATCTTGCTTAATTAGTCTTTGAATGTAATAGGAATTTCTTTGAATTTATTTAGTTAGTTTCCTTATCTAAGGATGAGAGACTCCCATATATAAATGCACCTTGAATTAAACATTAAGAAGAAAAAAAATTTTCTCTTCAATTTATGGTTTTATGGGGTATCAGAGCGGGAGATAAAATTCTGAAAAAAAAAAACCTTAGCCTTCGTCCCTGCGCAGCCACTACTCGCTTCCGCAAGCCGCGATCCTNACGGGAATTGTTACCTGTTAGTAAAATGTCATCGTCATATAAGAGTAGATAATTACAAGTAGGATTATAATCGTCGCGAATAAGGAGGGATCTGCACGACTCTTCCTAAAAGTTTATGTTGAAAGATCTAATTTAAAATTCAAAATTCAAATTATAATATTTATTGTCTTTCATTTTCTACAGATATTATTCTCCTTCTTTAATTTTATCTTGCTTAATTAGTCTTTGAATGTAATAGGAATTTCTTTGAATTTATTTAGTTAGTTTCCTTATCTAAGGATGAGAGACTCTCATATATAAATGCACCTTGAATTAAACATTAAGAAGAAAAAAAAAATTCTCTTCAATTTATGGTTTTATGGGGTATCAGAGCGGGAGATAAAATTCTGAAAAAAAAATCTTAGCCTTCGTCCCTGCGCAGCCACTACTCGCTTCCGCAAGCCGCTATCCTGCAAGCCGCAATCAATCTCGCAAGCCGCGATCCTTCTACCGCGAGTCGCGATCCTGTCGAACCTTCGGCCTATCTTCGATTCCTACTTCCTGAGCCGCAGGGACTTCTTCCGCCACGTGCAAAGTCGAACCATATCTTCTTTTTTATCATGCCTTCAATTCATGAGGCTTTCTCAAAAGTTTGCTACGAAGAAACTCGAAGAGGAGTGACGCTCAACAAGAAATTCATTCCTACCAGCATACCCGAGACTTCGACATTCCAATCGGAGGCTCATATTAGCAANCACGTGCAAAGTCGAACCATATCTTCTTTTTTATCATGCCTTCAATTCATGAGGCTTTCTCAAAAGTTTGCTGCGAAGAAACTCGAAGAGGAGTGATGCTCAACAAGAAATTCATTCCTACCAGCATACTCGAGACTTCGACATTCCAATCGGAGGCTCATATTAGCAAGCGGATTGTCCATATTCACAGAAGAATGAGGAGAAACCACGGGTATGGTGTGATCATTGCAGCAAGCCACGACACACTAAGGAAACCTGTTGGTGCCTCCACGGTAAATTTGCAGACTGGAAGCCAAGAAACAAGCGCAATCCACCTACTGCTAATACTGTTGTCGAACAAACCAACCCATTTAACAAAGAGCAAATCCATCAACTCCTGAAACTGCTAAACCCCATTTTGGCTACTGGTACCCCAACTTGTTCAATGGCACATGCAGGTAGACAACTAAACCCTTGGATTATTGATTCAGGAGCTTCTGATCATATGACAAATTTACACGATCTATTTCATTCATACATCCCATGTTCTAGCCATGAAAATGTTCGTATTGATGACGGTATTTTTTCTTTCATTGCTGGAAAAGGAAACATTAACCTGCCTAAGAGTATAGCTCTTAAATCTGTACTTCATGTTCCAAAACTCAAATGCAATCTTCTATCCGTCAGCAAAACTTTCAAAAGGTACTAACTGACGTATAAATTTCTGTGAATCCTCTTGTGTTTTTCAAGACCAGAAGTCGGGGATGATGATTGGGAGAGCTAAAAGGATAGGAGGACTACTATTTTGAGGAGACTGTTCCTGGTAAAAATAAGGTTGAAGCTTACAGCATTATGAGGTTGAACCCTGCATTAGAGAAAATAATGGAATCGCATCTTAGATTAGACCATCCAATTTTTTCTTATTTAAAACATTTATTTCTAAATTTGTTTAAGGGTGTTAATTGTGCTTTACTTCAATGTGAAACATGTTACTCTCCTTCAAAATCTTTTTACATGATCCATAGTGATGTTTGGGGACCTTCAAAAGTCAAAACATTATATGGGAAAAAGGGTTTTGTGACTTTTATTGACGATCACACCAGAATATGTGGGGTTTATCTTATAAGCAAAAAAATAGAAGTTGAAAAACTTTTTAAAGATTTTTACAACTTGATTGAAACTCAATTTGAAACTAAAATATGCATCCTTAGATCTGACAATGGAACTGAATATTTTAATGAATGTTTAGGGGAGTTCTTATTAAACAAAGAAATAATTCATCCATCTACTTGTCGTGACACTCCACAACAAAATGGAATTGCTAAAAGAAAAAATAGACATTTACTTGAGGTTGCTCGGGCTATCATGTTTTCAATGAATGTTCTAAAATATTTATGGGAANTTGAACCTGGGTTCAGTGATGGAGTCCTTTTCTGAATTTTCAGTGTGTTTTAATCAGTTGTGTATCTAATTATTTCATTTTTTTTATTCTATGTCTACTGCTGTACATGTATGTGTATATGTGTATAAACAGTAAAAATGTATATGATCAGCTTAGAAGCTGCGGGGAGAGGTTTCAGCAGTATTTTTTGTTCATTTTTTTTTCTTTCCTTATGTTTAGAAACGTTACTATTGGAGGTTGGTTTGCAATCAGCCATATCTTTCAGAAGTTTGGTGCACTAACAGTTCGTGGGGAGTGTGTCGAATATGAATGCCGAGTAAGGTGGAAGCGGTTCCTTAAAACTTCATGGAAATTTTGTGTCGGATATCTTTCAGAGGTTGATGCATGACACGGGATTTGTTACCTGTTAGTAAAATGTCATCGTCATATAAGAGTAGATAATTACAAGTAGGATTATAATCATCGCGAATAAGGAGGGATCTGCACAACTCTTCCTAAAAGTTTATGTTGAAAGATCTAATTCAAAATTCAAAATTCAAAATTCAAATTATAATATTTATTATTTTTCCTTTTCTACAGATATTATTCTCCTTCTTTATTTTTATCTTGCTTAATTAGTCTTTGAATGTAATAGGAATTTCTTTGAATTTATTTAGTTAGTTTCCTTATCTAAGGATGAGAGACTCCCATATATAAATGCACCTTGAATTAAACATTAAGAAGAAAAAAAATTTTCTCTTCAATTTATGGTTTTATGGGGTATCAGAGCGGGAGATAAAATTCTGAAAAAAAAAAACCTTAGCCTTCGTCCCTGCGCAGCCACTACTCGCTTCCGCAAGCCGCGATCCTGCAAGCCGCGATCCTTCTACCGCGAGTCGCGATCCTGTCGAACCTTCGGCCTATCTTCGATTCCTACTTCTTGAGCCGCAGGGACTTCTTCCGCCACTTGCAAAGTCGAACCATATCTTCTTTTTTATCATGCCTTCAATTCATGAGGCTTTCTCAAAAGTTTGCTACGAAGAAACTCGAAGAGGAGTGACGCTCAACAAGAAATTCATTCCTACCAGCATACCCGAGACTTCGACATTCCAATCGGAGGCTCATATTAGCAAGCGGATTGTCCATATTCACAGAAGAATGAGGAGAAACCACGGGTATGGTGTGATCATTGCAGCAAGCCACGACACACTAAGGAAACCTGTTGGTGCCTCCACGGTAAATTTGCAGACTGGAAGCCAAGAAACAAGCGCAATCCACCTACTGCTAATACTGTTGTCGAACAAACCAACCCATTTAACAAAGAGCAAATCCATCAACTCCTGAAACTGCTAAACCCCATTTTGGCTACTGGTACCCCAACTTGTTCAATGGCACATGCAGGTAGACAACTAAACCCTTGGATTATTGATTCAGGAGCTTCTGATCATATGACAAATTTACACGATCTATTTCATTCATACATCCCATGTTCTAGCCATGAAAAGGTTCGTATTGATGACGGTAGTTTTTCTTTCATTGCTGGAAAAGGAAACATTAACCTGCATAAGAATATAGCTCTTAAATCTGTACTCCATGTTCCAAAACTCAAATGCAATCTTCTATCAGTCAGCAAAACTTTCAAAAAGATACTAACAGACGTATAAATTTCTGTGAATCCTCTTGTGTTTTTCAAGACCAGAAGTCGGGGATGATGATTGGGAGAGCTAAAAAGATAGGAGGACTATTATTTTGAGGAGATTGTTCCTGGTAAAAATAAGGTTGAAGCTTACTGCATTATGAGGTTGAACCCTGCATTAGAGAAAATAATGGAATCGCATCTTAGACTAGACCATCCAAGTTTTTCTTATTTAAAACATTTATTTCCAAATTTGTTTAAGGGTGTTAATTGTGTTTTACTTCAATGTGAAACATGTTATTTGACAAAAAGTCATCACATACATTTTTCTCCAAAACCATACTCTCCTTCAAAACCTTTTTACATGATCCATAGTGATGTTTGGGGACCTTCAAAAGTCAAAACATTATCTGGGAAAAATGGATTTGTGACTTTTATTGACGATCACACCAGAATATGTGGGGTTTATCTTATAAGCAAAAAAATAGAAGTTGAAAAACTTTTTAAAGATTTTTACAATTTGAAACTAAAATATGCATCATTAGATCTGACAATGGAACTGAATATTTTAATGAACGTTTAGGGGAGTTCTTATTAAACAAAGACATAATTCATCAATCTACTTGTCGTGACACTCCACAACAAAATGTAATTGCTAAAAGAAAAAATAGACATTTACTTGAGGTTGCTCGGGCTATCATGTTTTCAATGAATGTCCCAAAATATTTATGGGGGAATGTTGTTTTAATAACATCATATTTAATAAACAGAATGAAACTCGAGTTTTACAATATACAACTCCTCTAAACAAACTGAAAAATAATTTTTTAAGTCTACGAATGTCTTCAAATATTCCTTTAAAAATCTTTGGATGCACATATTTCGTTCATATTCCGAAAAATTACCGATCAAAATTGGATCCAAAATCTGAAAAATACATTTTTCTTGGACATGCCTCAAACAAAAGGGGTTACAAATGCTTTAATCCTGTCACAAAAAAATTTACATTAGTATGGATGTGACCTTCATGGAAAAAGTTCTATTCTTTCGCAAAAATCCACTTCAGGAGGAGTATAATATAGATGAAGAAGATGATTTTTGGCAAGTTTCTAACCCATTACCAAAAATTGTTGTAACATCAAGTACACCTGAGGTCTGTGAAAACAAAGAACCAGAAATAGTTGTTGAAAATAAGGAGAAGCCTAGTCAAGAGACACCTGAAAGTATCTTGTCTAATACAGTGGTAGAAATACCGCACAATACAACAACAAAACCTCTTGTTTATTCCAGGGAGAGGCTCCATAAAAGGGAAAAAGTTCAAACTGAATCTTTAGCTCCCTCCCAATCTGAAGAATCAAATGATGGTCCTCAAGAAATATAGGTAATTTCTGATCCTGATCTTATTTTTTCACCAACAGAAACTCAAGATTCAGAGATTATGAATCTAGATCTTCCTATAATCTTTAGNTCTGATCCTGATCTTATTTTTTCACCAACAGAAGCTCAAGATTCAGAGATTATGAATCTAGATCTTCCTATAATCTTTAAAAAAGGAACATGTTCTTGTACTACCAAATATCCCATTTCAAAATACATATCCTACAAAAAAATCTCACACAAACATCAAGTTTTTTTGTCAAAAATTTCTAATATGTCTGAACCTATAACAATATAAGAAGCTCTTAGTAATCCAAATTGGAGAATAGGAGTAAAGGAAGACATTGATGCTCTTTTGAAAAAAGGGACCTGGAAAATTGTANTAATATGTCTGAACCTATAACAATATAAGAAGCTCTTAGTAATCCAAATTGGAGAATAGGAGTAAAGGAAGAGATTGATGCTCTTTTGAAAAAAGGGACCTGGGAAATTGTAACTCTACCAAGAAACAAGTTTACTGTTGGGTGTAAATGGGTCTTCACTACTAAAGTCAAAGCTGATGGGAGTATCGAAAGATATAAAGCAAGATTAGTAGCGAAAGGATTCACTCAAACTCATGAAATTGACTATCATGAGACATTCGCTCAGGTAGCCAAAACCAATTCTATTCGGGTTTTACTCTCCATAGCAGCAAACCGTTATTGGCCCCTTTATCAGCTCGACGTCAAAAACGCTTTTCTAAACATTGAATTAGAGGAAGAGGTATTCAAGGATTTTGCACCAAGATTTGAGAAGAAGTTTGGAGAAGATAAAGTATGCAGATTAAAGAAATCCTTATATGGGCTCAAGCAATCTCCTCGCGCCTGGTTTGAGAGGTTTGGACAAGTGATTACAACATATGGATACGCTCAGAGTCAAGCTGATCATACTATGTTCTACAAACATTCAGAACCTGGTAAACTCAGTATACTCATTGTCTACGTAGATGATATTATCCTTACAGAAGATGATGCTAGGGAAATTGAGAAATTAAAAGAAAGATTGGCCACAAAATTCGAGATTAAAAATATGGGAGATGTAAAATACTTTCTTGGTATTGAGTTTGCCAGATCTAAGGAGGAGATCTTTATTAATCAGCGAAAGTATGTACTCGACTTACTCAGTGAAACCAGAATGCTTGGGTGCAAAACAACTGAAACTCTGATTGAACCAAATAAAATGTTACAAGTGACAAATAAAATAGATGGTGTCAATAAA
>JXCR01146884.1:242132-262132 GCA_002079205.1 Phalaenopsis hybrid cultivar | reverse complement strand
GTGGCTAGGTGCTCAGGGCATCCAGAGGAATCCATCACAACAATTTAATGTAAATGTGTTTTTATTTGGAAAACATATCTTAAGCATGTGTATTTTTTGAAATAATATCCCTTAGTTTTGGTGAACTTTGGTCCATGGCTTAGTTTAGGTGGTTAGAGGTGTTTTGGCCAGCCTTAGGGGTCAATTAATGGCTGGGGTGGAGTTAATTTGGTTGCTTTAGGGTGATTAGGTCAATTTTAGTGCATGGATCCAAGTGGGTGCAAATGACCAAGTCTTGGGTTTGGTCTAGGATATCCATGTCAGTTGGCGAAGGATGGAAGTGGTTTTGAGCTTNGGATATCCATGTCAGTTGGCGAAGGATGGAAGTGGTTTTGAGCTTAATTGAAGGGCCAATTTGAGGGAATTTTGAATTTTAGTCAATTTGGTCATGTTGGGCTAGGCTTGGGTCTAGCTTGGGTTAGCCTTGGGCTATTTATTATTTTGAATGGTCAATAGGGACTCCATGAATAGTTTTCAACATGAATTGGATGCGAATTTGGAGGTTAAGGATATCAATTGGATGAAATTTGGGGACTTAGCCAATTTGGGGCTAAACTTGGGAATTTTGGATTTAAGCCGAAATCAAATGGATTTGAGGCTTCATCAAGGGCAATTGATGATTGATTTTTATGTATAAGAATTTTATAAAGATTGTTTAACATTAGTTGGGGCCAATTGACTAGAATATGGGTTCAATTTGGTGAGATTAGGTCATATTGACAAAATTGGGGTTTTGGCCTAAATCAAAATTGGGCTCATATCATGGGCCAATTAAGCTTGAATTTGATTTATTTTAGCCATATAAATAGTTAATTTGAGTTTATAATTGGAATTGAGGTCAATTGAGATCAAATTGATGGATATTTGAGTTGAATTTGGGGAAATTTGGGCCCTCAAAGGAAAATTTTGGGGTTTTAGCTAAAGATGGTCAAATTGGCCAAATTGGGTCATGCAGTAGTTAAAGAAAATGAAATTGGGAATATTTGGGATTTATGGAAATTTTTTGGGAATTTTTGAAATTTTTGGAATTTTAGGCTATGGAGGGGTATTTTGGTAATTTGGCCAATTTCGGAGATTTTGGGTAATTTGGGCGTTTGGAGGTTTTCAAAAGGTTTGAAATGAATTTTGATCAAATTTGGGTATTTTTGGGAAACTTGGAAATTTTGTTAAAGTTTAGGGTTTCAAGGGTGTTTATGTAATTTAGGGGTGTTTAAGGGCAAAAGGTCAAGGTGGGTATTTTTGATAGGATTGGGTAACTAATCACCATAAATGAGCCATGGACCAAAGGAAATCCCATTTTTTGGTCCTCTATGTAGTGGTCTTAGCTAAACTATAGCCCTAGGGCTGGTAGGTTTAGGGGACCATCTACATGAGTATATCAAAAAGATCAAGGGACCTAGGCTAGAAACTTGAGTTTAGCGTTGTGAGTGATTGTGAGTGTAAATGAGTGTACTGAGTGTAATAGCTCCAGACTAACACCCAGAGTCAAACCTAAGGTCCAGCAGTCCTAAGAGTGACTCATCTTGAGTTTCCCTTATAGTGACCCCCACCTACTAAGTGCTAGAGGTTAGGATCAATATGTGGAACTCCAAGTTGAGTAGAGAAGAGCGTAGAATTTCTAATGGTGAGGGTTCCAAGTTTAGTTTTCTAAGAATAGTCAGTAGGAAAGTCCTATGGCTAGACCTTAGGCTAGTAAAGAGGGAAAACTAATCCTCAACCAAAAGTGAGGCCAACAGTTCCTAACCATGATTTCTCATAGTTTAAATGAAAGTATTGAACTTGTTGAGTTGAGTTTAGTAAATTCATTTGGAGTAAGTGAATCTTATAGAAAATTGTGGTGTTAGAACGAGGGAACCATAGCAACCTAGTCGGTGTCGCTCTAATCAAATTTAATATGCCCCATAATATTTAAATGAACATAACCATAGGGACATTTTATTTGACATCATGACCTAACACATTAGAAATCTTAAACTCGTCACGGCAAGGAGCTTGGAGCTAGCATTATGGGCAGCATGGTCATCTTCAACAGTAAAACATGTTTACACCAGTTAAACACTTTCTTCCTTAGAACTAAACAACAATCCATAGGACTTCGAGGTTGTTTGCTTATGCAACATAAATTCTCAAATTTGCTTTAGGCCATTTTATAGCTCTGCTATACAATATAAGCCTTAACTCGTCTTAGGATTCCAAGGTTTTCATCTGTCACGGCCTAAATCCTCATAATCTCCTGGCTATTTGTGTGATTGTTTCACAAAAATATAAGCCCTAATTAATAAAATAGGTAGGATGAAACATCTAAATATTTCTCTTCTAAATTGAAGCCAAACAGTAGGGTAGCTTGGGAAATCACCGAGGTTCTCCTCCAGATCTATGACATCCCCTAGCCTATTTTCCTTCAATAAATATTATAAATTTGAACTATTCCCCTTTCACACCTCTTTGTCCAATTTTGTTGAAAACTCCTAATCCTTTTGACCTCTTTGAATTTAATATTCCCTTGTTTTTATCGAGAGTTTTCTTATGTAATTTTGGTTATCTAAGATGTAATTAACTAAAGGTGCTTGCCTATATAGGAAACTTTTTCGAGCCCATCTTAATATAAATACTATATAATTCATTGTATTATATAGGGGAACTTATCAGCAAATAAAATGATTTCACAGACCAAATGGATGTCATATATTTCTTAGTTTATTTGATCGAGCCTCACCCTCAAGTCGTGTGTTTATCTTTCGGGATAGATACAGGTTTGAGGTATAGTGCTCCATTTAAACTGTGAAAAATATCGGGTCAGTTTGATTTCATATTTTTCTAAATTATATTTATATATATGTAAATTAAATGTCCTTCCGAAGCAGATAACGAGATTTAAATTCCGGTGGCGGACAGCTTCCAATGGGCAACTCCTCAACCAAAATAGTGCTGACAGGATAATGCTGGGAAATGGTTGAAGTGTGCTTAGGAAGTCTTGGTGAAGCTCTGAAAGCAATTTGGTAGAGTCTCCTTAAGGAAGTTGGTGATCTCTCCTCTTGGCTGTGGGAGGTGGAGTTTAAATAGGTAGGGCAATGGGGGCCACCAGGGCTGGCTAATTGGTGCAATCAACTACTTTTGTGGAAGGAATAAAAGTGCAAGTAACCAATTGGGATAAGCCAACTCAAGGAGCTCAATTTTTTGTTTTTTGGCTTCGGGTGGCTCTCAAATTTGGTGTTTATTAGTGACTAGGTCGGCCGACTAGGCCAAGGCTGGCGGCTAGGTGGTTAAGGTGATCTAAGAGAAGGTTTAATTGAGATTAGTTGGATGTCTTGATTGCTGATGACAAATTTTTCCTTGGTTTAGTTATTTTAAGAAGGGAATCCTTTAATTCAAGGGACCCTTTGTCCATGGCTTGACTAGGTTGGACTAGGTGGATTTAGCCTGGTTCATAAGGCTCAAGTGTTAGCTGTGGTGACCAGTGTTTAGTCAAATTAAATGGCTTTATTCAAATTTGGAGCTTGGCCTCAAAATTGAGCTTTGGGTTTGAAGTTAAATCTATGTCAGATTTAGGCTAAGATCTTGGTCAATTGAATGGTCAAATTGGTGTGGATGATTGTCATGAGACATTTGAAAAGGAATTGGGTGTTTTTGAATTGATTGGGGGTTCATTTTAGTGAAATTTGTTTCGAGGTCAATTTTGAGACATTTTGGCTAGACTTGGGCTAGGGTTAAGACTTTGGTCAATTGATAGTTTAAGTTAGTCTAAAAGACTGTCATGAAGAGTTTTGGATATCAATTGAGTGGAAATTGTGGTCTTATGATGGTCAATTTAGGAGATTTTGAACTTTTAGGGCAAAATTGGGGTTATACGATTGGTCTTAAAACTTTGTTTTGAAATTGGCTCAATTGGGTTTGAATTTGGATTTAACTAGGCTCGGATATGATGAAATTTGATTTAGAATTGAAATTGAGTGAGATTGAAGTAAATTTGGTGAAAATTGGGGTGACTTGGGAAATTTAGGCATTTAGGAAAAATTTGGGGATTTGGACAACCAATTTGGTCAAATTGGGCTCAAAGGAGTGGTTCATATTGATTTTGGGGAGATTTGGAGTGATTTTAGGATTTTTTTTAATTTTTGGGGTATGAAGGACATTTTGGTAATTTTGATAATTTTGTGGTATTTTGGGAATTTTGGAACGTTTGAGGCGTTTTGGTCAGCTTCAATGTTTTAGAATGGTTTGAAGTGTTTTTTGAAGTGATTTTGATAGTTTGGATAATTTTAGAAATTTTTGGAAAATTTGGAGTTTAAGGAAAATTTGGTAATTTGGGAAAGTTGGGCCAAGAAGCGTCAAATTTGGGAATTTTGCAAAATTGGGATTTATTGATAATGTTAACCATGAGTTCATCTTATTTGAACAATAAGGCCAAGGGAACTCACAATATGGATCCCCCTTATGCTGGTCTTAGCCAAATCCTAGCCGAAGGCTAATGGTTTAGGGGATCATCCACTTGAGTTTCTAAATGAGTAAGGGATCAAGCTAGGAATGTTTAGGTTAGGGTTGTGGGTGCAAGTGCAAGTGTGTTTATGTGTAGACCTGACAAGGACCACACCACTTAAAGCTAACCATAAAATTAAGTAGTCTTATGGGACTCCTTTTAAGCTCCCTCATATTGGCTCCACCTAATAAGTGCTCGAGGCTAGAACCAACATGTGGAACTTCAAGATGAGCAAAGAAGAGGTTTAGAATTTTTATTGGTGATGGTGAGGGTTCCATCACTAGTCATCTAGGAATATTCAATAGGAAAGTCCTATGGCTAGACCCTAAGATTCTAAGGAAGAAACTAAACCTCATCCAAAAGTGTGGTCATCAAATGGACCCTCAATAGGTGTGGTGTGTCGGGAGAGCACACCGTAAATATTAGAGTTGACTTAAGGGATCAACAAAACTAACACAATTTTTTGAGCCAACATGCTCAAAGCAGAACACAGGAAATGTGGAGAAGGTTTCCACTGGGGTGTATTAAGGGATCCTTTATCAAATTTGAAGACTCCAGAACTCTCGCCAGGGATTTGTGGGTGTACTTTCAAAATGTCAATTTCAATGATGAATTTGAAATTTAAAATGTGATTTGTGCTTGCTAACCGAAGTGAGGAGCTACACGACAGATTCAAGATGATAACCATCACAGAAACTGATGGATGTAGAGAAGATTCAACTTGACTTCGATGTCTTAATTTTAATTTTACTTTCAATGGTGAATTTCAACTTTAAAATGTGATTTGTTCTTGCTAACCCAACGGACGAGCTACATGACGGATTTGTAGAGATAACCATCAAGGAAACTGATGGATGCAGAGAAGATTCAACTTGACTTTGATGTCTTAATTTTAATTTTACTTTTGATTTGGAATTTTATTTTGATTATGTGAAAATGTAATTTTCAAAGGTGGAAATATGTGAATAGATCAGATTAATATGGAATGCATAGGGACTCACACCCAACCCAAGAGGTGACGAAAGTGTAGAGAAATGAGAATGTGAATCCTTACTCCATTTAAGGTTGACTTATACCAATCTCAAAGATTTGTGCAGAGAATCAGATGCCTTAGTCCATTTAAGGTGGCCATAGATTGATCTCAAAGGATAAGAATAGGATGTCTTACTCCACTTAAGGTGGTCTTATACCCATCTCGAAGATTTTTGATGAGTATAAAATGCCTTACTCCATTTAAGGTGTCCTTAGAGTGAACTTGAAGGATGAAAATAGGATGTCTTATTCCATTTAAGGTGGTCATATACCTATCTCAAAGATTTGTGTAGCAAATTGGATGCCTTACTAAGTTTAAGATGGCCTTAGACCGGTCTCGAAGGATGAGAATAGGATGCCTTACTCCATTTAAGGTGGTCTTATACCTATCTTAAAGATTTATGTAGAGAATCAAATGGCTTAATCAATTTAAGGTTGCCTTAGACCTATCTCAAAAGATGAGAATAGAATGCCTTACTCTATTTAAGGTGGCCTTACACCTATCTCAAAGATTTGTGTAGAAAATCAGATGTCTTACTCCATTTAAAGTGTCCTTAGACTGATCTCAAAAGAATGATATTATGATGCTTTTCTCCATTTAAGGTACCCTTATACATATCTCAAAGATTTTTGTAGAGAATTAGATGTCTTACGCTATTTAAGGTGGCCTTTGACTAGTCTTGAAGGATAAAAATAGGATGCCTTACTCCAGTTAAGGTGGTCTTATATATATCTCAAGGATTTGTGAATAGAATCAAATTCCTTAATCAATTTAAGGTAACCTTAGAATGATCTCAAAATATGAGAATAGGATGCCTTACTCCATTTAAGGTGGTTTTATACCTATCTCGAAGATTTGTGTAGAGAATCGAATGTCTTACTCCATTTAAGGTGGCCTTATGCAGATTTTGAAAAAATGAGAATAGGATGCCTTACTCTATTTAAGGTGGTTTTATACCTATCTCAAAGATTTATGTATAGAATCAGATATTTTACTCCATTTAAGGCGGCCTTAGATCAATCTTGATAGATGAGAATAGGATGCCTTACTCAATTTAAGGTGGTTTTATACCTATCTCAAAAATTTTTGTAGAAAATCAGATGCCCTACTCCATTTAAGGTGACCTTAGATCGATCTCAAAGGATGAGAATAGGATGCCTTACTCCATTTAAATTGTACTTAAACCTATCTCAAAGTTTTGTGAAAAAATTGAATGCCTTACTCCATTTAAATTGGTCTTAAACCTATCTTAAACTTTTGTGAAAAAAATTGGACACCTTAATCCATTTAAGGTGGCCTTTGACCAATCTCGAGGGATGAGAATAGGATATCTTACTCCATTTAAGGTGTTCTTATACCTATCTTGAAGATTTATGTAGAGAATTGGATGTCTTGCTCCATTTACGATGGCCTTAGACCGATTTAAAGATTTATGTAGAAAATCTGATGCCTTACTCAATTTAAGGTTCCCTTAGACTGATCTCGAAGGATGAGAATAGAATGACTTACTCCTTTTAAGGTGGTTTTATATCTATCTAGAAGATTTATGTAGAGAATCAAATGTCTTACTCCATTTAAGGTGGTCTTAGACTGATCTCTAAGGATGAGAATAGGATGCCTTACTCCATTTAAGATGGCCTTACACTTATCTCAAAGATTTGTGTAGAGAATCGAGTGCCTTACTCCATTTGAGGTTTCATGAGACCAATCTCGAAGGATGAGAATATGATGCCTCCATTTATGGTTTGATTTGTGTAGAGAATTGGATTTGTGTAGAGAATTGGATGCCTTTCTCCATTTAAGGTGGCCTTAGACCAATCTCAAAGGACAAGAAAAAGATGTCATACTCCATTTAAGGTGGCTTTATATGCATCTCAAAGATTAGTGAAGAGAATTAAATGCCTTTCTCTATTTTAGGTGGCCTTAAACTGATCTCAGAAGATGAGAATAGAATGCTTTACTCCATTTAAGCTTGTCTTGTACCTATCTCAAAGATTTGTGTAGAGAATTGAATGCCTTACTCCATTTATGGTGGCCTTAGACCGATCTAGAAAGAGGGGAATAAGATGCCTTACTCCATTTACAGTGGATTATACCTATCTTGAAGATTTGTGTAATGAATCAGATGTTTTACTCCATTTATGGTGGTCTTAAACCAAACTTGAAAGATGAGAATAGGTTGCCTTGCTCCTTTTATGGTGGTATTATACCAATATTGAAGATATGTGCAGAGAATCAGACACCTTACTCCATTTAAGGTGGCATTACACCGATCGCAAAGGATGATAATAGGATGCCTCACTCCATTTAAAGGGGTCTTATACCCATCTCAAAGAACTATGTAGAGAATCAGATGCCTTACTCTATTTAAGGTGACCTTAGACAAATTTTGAAGGATGAGAATAGGATGCCTTACTCGATTTAAGATGGTCTTATACCTATCTTAAAAATTTGTGTGAAGAATTAGATGTCTTACTCCATTTAAGGTGTCCTTAGACCAATCTCAAAGGATTAGAATAGGATGAATTGCTCAATTTAAGGTGTCCTTATAACTATATCAAAGATTTGTTTAGACCAATCTCGAGGAATGAAAATAGTATGCTTTGCTCTATTTAAGGTGGTCTTATCCCATTCTAGAAGATTTGTGTAGTGAATCAGATGCCTTGTTCCACTTAAGGCAACCTTAGACCAATCTCAAAAGATGAGAATAGAATGCCTCACTCTAGTTAAGGTGGTCTTGCACCTATCTTGATGATTTGTGCCACATTAGGAAGGAATACACATGGAATTGCATCCAACCTAAGAGGTGACAAAAATCATTGGGAAAGAAAGCTCAGGGACTCACATTCAACCAAAGAGGTAGCAGAAGGGAATCAAAATTTAGATATTGACCGCAAGAACACTGTGAGAAGAGTGTAGAGAATTTGAGGTGTTGAGTTTATGAATATGTGGAATGTGAAGATTGACAGTGGTGAGGAAAGAGTTACGGGATTTTGTGAAGAGTGTGAAACTTCATTGGAATTGTGAAAAACTTGTGTAAATTGTGGAATTCGTGCTATGAAAGTGCAAAGTGTGGAACTTTGAAGTTCGAGGTGAAATTGGTTTATCATTTTTATCATTTTTATTTTTGTTTTCATTATCATTTTGTTTTATTATCAGGTTATCTTTTCAGGTTTAATTTTCATCAATTAACCTTTCAATTTTGAATTTTAATTTTATTGTTATACTTTTATTTTTTTGTATCAATCTTTGTTCGTTATAAATTAGAACCAACATTAGTCGAGTGAATTTTCATCAATCGTTTAAAAAGGCAAGTCAACAAACATGTTGAAATCTTGAAAGAAACTTTATTAATTCTGCTTCAAATATGTGGTACAACTTATCATGCTGGAACTATCAAAAGGCAACATTTTGAGTATATATAAAACATCATATATCATATCTGCTGCTCTAACGCAATACAAAATAGTGACAATTGTGTACCTTCATCGTCTGTCTGTCCATCCCATGGGGTAAGCTGGTGACCAAGCTAACCTTCTAAGCCACACTTGGGGACAAGAGTTCATTTCGGATGCACTTAGAGTGTACGATTATTTCACAGTTCAGAAGGTCGTAGTTCTTCCAATTCAAGATTTGGTTGGTATCCATAT
This sequence comes from Phalaenopsis hybrid cultivar, assembly GCA_002079205.1. Taxonomy (NCBI): domain Eukaryota; kingdom Viridiplantae; phylum Streptophyta; class Magnoliopsida; order Asparagales; family Orchidaceae; genus Phalaenopsis; species Phalaenopsis hybrid cultivar. The sequence continues at coordinate 252,933 of JXCR01146884.1, read as the reverse complement.
GGTATTTTACTATCATCCATTCGTTGCAATGTAACAGAGACTCTGCGGTGTGGTACTCCAAGAATGCAATGTTTTACCAGGTCTGATCCATTTTCTTTTAGAATCAGCACTAAACCAACCAATACTGGAATAGTAATTGAAACTTTGAACTTGTCAGGTCCAAAAATATGTATCTGTTTTCCAAATAGGATGTTGCTCTTGCTCATGAACGAAATTGTATAGAACAATCTGACAAAGTCATGAAGATCAATGTGGGGAGGTATGAAGTTCCTCGTAGATGTTGATGATGCAACTTTTAGGTATGCAATCTGCTGACTGTAAACTCCTTGTAACCATTCACTTGATCATACGCTTTATCGCAGATGACAGGGGATCCACCTTGTTATACCTTAAGATTCACGGGGGTTCCCTTGCCGGTCTTTGACAAAGTTGTAACTGCAGCCACATTGGATGGTGATTCTGCCTTCCCTCGCATCCACTTCTGCGGCTTAGTATATGTCTTCTTCTTCAGTAATACGGCTCGGACTCTATCTATGAGATCAAAAATACAATCCAAAATCTTTTCCTCACCTTCCGAGAATACTTTAATGTGCAGTTCCAATCCTTCTAAGATATTAAGGAATTTTCCTTGAATTTTTTCATAATATTCAAAGTATTGCATCCAGAACCTACTCCTCTATCTCATCATTTGGAGGAATCCATGACAGTGGTGGCTCTATAAACAGTGGTATGTATGGCTCGAACTCTAGGTGGTCTGCATTTCTGAACTTCATACTGGTAATTGTATATTCTTTGAATGTCTCGTACCTCTCCAAACGGAGGATGTTACACTCTGGTCTTTCTGTGAAGGCTCTGGTTGACAGTGTCCTCGAGATTTTGGCATTACACATGGGGCATCCCGCATAAAGCTCTTCGGTGATCTCAGAAGATGTAAGGTCTGTAATAATCTTTGGCTCATCCTCTGTAATTGAACCAGTGGAAGCCTATTTCAACTTCAAATATAGACCTCATCTTCATGAAATAAACTTAATCTGGTTGCGGTTTCCTTAGCATGTCACTTCTCCAAGCTAACCAAAGCTCTGTATTTACACTGGTTGGCATTTCTGTACTACTTCCTCCTTAAAGGCACATCTGGAACCCTTTCTTCTTTAACACCGACCAAGTCTCCTATCGGCATGGTGATCTTTGATTGAAATTGGCTAGTTTCCTCCATCTGGTACTTTATTCCCTCAACTTTCTTTCTTTATAGTGAGCAGTCTTCTCCGACACTGATACTCAATAGTTGTTGTAGTTCATCTGCTTCTTGGTGGCTGACTATACTCATCACGGGGCCTTCATAATCAACATTGACTTGGTTGTAGTCCAGGTAAAAATCCACAACACCGCTCTGCGTTGCCTTCTCTTTGTCAAGAGTGAGATTTAAGCCATCTTTAATAACGAAGATCAGCCTTTAACTATACATTTTCCTGCAAAATGTAGGAAAAGTAAGCGCACTGAAATTCTAAAATGAACAAAAACAATAACATATTATTTTTAAATGAAATTTAAGATTTACATGTGCAAGCATTTTTTTTTAATTTAATTTGATGAACTTTAAATTTAAAGGGAAGATTCAAAAGTGCAAATTCAGATTTTTTTCTTAAAATTTGATCTTATTACAAACATTTGGACCCAGTCACAGATGCTGGCCAAATGTCCATCCTCAAAACAAGTATAACTTTAAAAAAATTATTCCAGAGAACAACAAGTTGTATAGTGATTCGTTAAATATCACCCGTTGACCAGTAGCATGGGCGTTTGCCCTGAAAAATCCATCAAGTTGTAAGGTCCTCATGAAAACACAAATGGTCTCTCCTAAGTTGGTTTAAATTTTCCATCAATCTCGCGGTGTACAAAGATAGGTCTCTTTAGGACAAGGATGAGTTCACCAACATTGAACGTCCTTGGGCAGACCAATTTATCATGGGCCCAGATCATCTTCTCTTGATAGAGTTCTAGATTATGTTGTGCATCTAACTGTTTTCCTTCAAGAATTTCCAATTCTGAAAGTTTGATTTTGGCGTTGTCTTACACTGTAATCTGGTTAGTGACAGCGACTCTGAGAGAACAGTTGAACTTCCAACGGAAGTACGACCACTGACCCATACACGAGCACATACTTTGTACATTGAGGAGGAGTTTTAAATATTGTTCGGTAGGCCCGCAAAGCTTCTAACAACTTCTCGTGCCATCCCTTCTTATTTTCATCCAATGTTTTCATTAAAATATGCATGAGCATCTTACTAAAAGCCTTGACTAGGCTGTTCGCTCTTAGATAGTAAATGGTAGAGTATCTCCAATTTTTCTCATGTCTCTTGACAAAATTATTGATCTTGGTGCTCTTGAAGGCTGACCCATTATATAAAATTACCCTGCATGGAACATGAAAATGGGACAATCTGACTTTTGAAAAACTAAAGAACGTGATGCAATGTGACACCTCGTAATGGCCATGCTTCTTCCCACTTGGGAAAGTAATCTATAGCTGTGAGAATAAACATGTGTCCTTATAAGATGGAGGGTCTATCAGATCCATTATATCAGTACCCCAACACTCAAATGGCCACGAGGTGACGGTCGGGTGTAGGACATTTGGAGGTTAGTCTAAGACCACTTCATGCACTTAACACAGGTGACACTTTCTAGTTGTATCAACATTGCTGGCCAATAATATCCAAGGCTCTTAATTTTCATCTTCATTTTCATCTTTGACTGGTGAGCACCTCACAATTTGGCGTGTACCTCTTTGACGGTATATTGTGCTTCTTCTCTACTTAGACAACGCAGGCACATCTGATTAAATGAGCTTCTATAAAGGACATTACCTACTAAAACATATGACATAGCTCTTCTCATGATATGATATTCCTCTGACTTATCATCTGGTAGTCATCTTGTTTGCAAGTGTTCTATTAATAGCATGCGCCAATCTTCATTAAAGTTAGCTACTTCAACTACCATCTCTTCTTTTTTTTTAAGCTTGTTTAGACTCTTGAAGTCGATCATTGAAAATACATGGCATCCTTGTATTGTAATATATTTGGAATCCTCCGATGGACATGTCGACTCCTTAGCAAGCATGCCTAAAACATCAACATGGGCATTATCTCCCTGAGGAATCCTATACAATTTCACGTTGGGAATATATTCTAACAATTTCATTGTATATTTGTGATATTTTGCTAATCTTGGTTTCAAAATCTTATACTATCCAACAACATGTTGAATTATGAGTTGTGAGTCTACGTAGATGGAAATTTCTATTATGTCCATTGATAATACCAACTCTAATCTAGTAATCAATGCTTCATATTCTGCCTCATTATTTGTGCATGGCTCTGTGACGGGTAGGAAAGCCTTAACGTTCCCTGATCTTGTGTAACAAAAATCAAACTGATTCATGCTTTGCCTGGTATAACTATCTGCAATCCTTTATCCTTTTTAGCTGATGAAGCTCCATCAAAATACATTTCCCAATGCTTGACACTAGAAGATTCTACCTGTAGTATTTGCTCATTTTTTAAATCATCATTGAGAGGGGTCCCAGCTGAAAGTGGGTGCGCTACAAGAAAATATGCTAGAATATGTCCTTTGATAGCGTTAAAAGGCACAAAAGTTATTTCAAATTACGATAAAATTATCGACCACCTTGCTAAATGTCCATAAAGTGTTGGTTGAGTTATCAAATATGATAACGGATTAACTTTCAAAATAAGGGTATCTTATGAGAAAGTATGTAATGCCTAATCTTTTGGGGGGAAAAAATTAAAGCTAGACCATACTTCTNGGGGGGGGGGGGGGAGGGGGGGAATTAAAGCAAGACCATACTTCTTAATGGGAGGATACTTTACCTCCTTCGGTATTAGAGATTGGCTCAAGTAGTGATCCCTGGATACCGCTAATATGCACAATACAACAATAATTTGGATTATATTTCACTTATATTTCTACTTTGCAACAATACCAAAAACTTGATCCTGATGAAAAATAAGAATTTTAACTTTAAATTTATGTGTATTTAGATACTACGCAAGTATACGTATTGTTATCAAGTAATATAGAAATTTTTTATTAAGACCTGAATATCGAACCCACAGGGAGAATACACAATATGCACTATTGAACAACAAACTTTCTATTTTTAATAAAAAGATAACTATCTAAACTAAAGATGATTTTTGTAGTAATGAAAATTTAAATATTTTTGGTATTTTTAATATTTTGATAGAACAATAACAATTTAAAAAGAAAACTAGAGTTTTTGCAGAAGAAAAGCACTAAATATGAAAATATTTTTCATTCTTGTTTGAATCAGTAATAAGTATAGGAATTCTGTTGTGAAAGTATGCAAATTGTGTTGTGCCAAATATGTCAGTAATAAGTATAGGAATTCTGTTGTGGAAGTATGCAAATTGTGTTGTGTCAAATAAGAGGAGTAATAAGTATAGGAATTCTGTTGTGAAAGTATGCAAATTGTGTTGTGCCAAATAGGAGCACTAATATTCTTTACCCTTACTAGAGATGCTATAAAAAACATTGGTTAATTTAAAGTTTAAATACTTCTGAAGACCGGCTAGGCAGGTAGATACTAGCTCTCACTCTAAAGTTATCTCGATTCCCTCCACCTAGGGGCTAACATCTCGTGTCAGCACCTTAAAAAATAAACCAAGTTGGGGACTTTAACCTGTCACTTTAAAGTCCTCTAACACTACACCCTTCAATTAATATTTCCTTATTTATTTGCACTCAATCATATGAACTACATTGTCATCCATACAACCTAATGTGATTCATTCCAATTGTTGACCGAGACAATGCCAGCCCAGTTCTTACATGTTCTCACAAAAAAATTTTAACATCTCGGATGGCCAAATCAAGAAGTAAATGAAGTGCATAGATTTAAATCATCACAACTTCTTCCATCATTGAAGATGAATACTTTCCACAACTTCCATCCAGAACTTATTTACTTATCAATTTAAGAAGAAAGATAAAGAAAACTACTAAGAATCCATGGGTAAAACAAAATCACACTTTAGTTTAAAAGAAGAAATCATTGTCAAAACAACAAGCCTCAATTAAAACCAAAAGTTGTCTAAAAACAAAAAGATAAAAACTTATCTCAAGTCCTCCACCAAACTCTTAAAGTTCCTTTGATTCTCTTCTCTTTACAATCACTCAAAATAAAATAACTAAAACGATAAAATAAAAGTAAAAGTGGTGCCTGAAAATCTTTCCGAACAAACTCCCCAAATGAGAGCTTTCAACTTTCCAATACTTTCAAAACCTTTTTCAAAGTTTCAATCTTCTTTCTTTTATAATTTTCCAAAAGGTGCCTTAATTTCTCTTCCAAATATGTCAAGATTTGATGTATTTCCTCAAGAGATGCATCCTTTCATGATAATTTTCGTCCATGCTGGTTATAAACACCTATTAAGCTAATGGGTGCCTCAAAAACCTCTTGAAAATTTGCATAAACTTAATTTACTTGTCCAATAACTGCCACTGGCGCTTAAGCGCGGGGCCTCTGATGCATAGGCGTGACCTTCTCTGTTTAACCGTCGCTCAAGCATCGGATCTAGCGCCTAGGCGCCAAAACTCTTTTGGAAATTTTTCACCTTTTTGCTCCAAATTTGATCATTTTTCACTCCTTTAAGCATTTTTCACTATTTTTACCTCTATCTGCAAGAAAAATACAAAAATAAATTTCATTAAAGTGCAATATCTCAAAAATAGGTATAAAAATGTGTCTAAAAATATTATATATTAGGTGTATCAAAATCTCCCAAACTTAAAATGTTACTTGTCCTCAAGTGACACTTCAATCTTTAAAAACTAAATATGTATGATATGTATATGAGTCTCTTGAGGAGTTACTCAAATTTTGATTTAGAAATATAGTTGTCTAATTTAGAAAAAATATTCAGTAAATGAGAACAACTTAAAGTTTAGAAATTCTTAATGTTTAGAAAGATGAAAATACGAGTTTCTATCTAAATCAGAAATATATTGTAGATTTTCCAAATTTAAAATTTAGTTCTTTTATTATCTCCACTTAAAAATTTTCATAATAAATAATTTTACTTATTATATTATATCTATAAGCTTAAGAGTTTCTCAATTTTTATACTTTAAAAAGATCAAATGTAAAACCAATATTTGTTTAGGCACTAATCCTCAAGCTTCTCCTTCCTAATTTTTTTTCTTTTTCTTTTTCTTTTTCTTTTCCTTATCTTTTTCTTTTCTTTTTCTCTTCTTTCTTTTCCATATAAGGATTACTATATCTGGATAGGTTTTAATGATATTGAATTCTACTTCTTCTTTCCTAAAGTAAATTCTTGATATAAGTCTTTTACATAAAAATACAATAACAGTTTTGAAAATTATTTTAATAAAACAAATTTAACTATTAAAAATAAAAGTCTAAATTATCTAAATTTTTCATAAATACAATTTTTCTTACTAAAGATGGTTACTTATATTAATCATTTTCTCTTCTAAAAACTTTTTAACTTAAAGTTTTTATTCATTACAAAAAAATTACTTATATTAATCATTTTCTCATATAAAAACTTTTAACTTAAAGTTTTCTTCATTACTAAAAATTTTAACTTCTACACTAAAAACTTTTAACTTAAAGATTTTCTTCATTACTCAAAAGTTCAACTAAATTCCTATACTCATTTCTAAAATAATTTTACTTCCCTAATATAACTTCATATACATAAAATCAATTTTTTTCTTTTTAAATCAAATTCACTTGTAGCACATTTGAGAACAAATAAAATTCCAGTTTTTAAAATATTTTTCATTCCCCCAAACTTAAATTTTTAACAGATTAAACGGTTTAACAACAGATATATATAAGTATGAATGAGTATTTAAAATAACATACTAACAGGAATTTTTAAACCCTAATGATACAAGTATAAAACTAAAAATAGGAGTAAAATTAATTTCTGATCAAATTTTCTATATTTTCATTTCAATTTAACATGTAGTGATTCAATAGACTGCTAAACAGTGGGTATGCATACACATAAAAGTAAACTAACACACTAACTAGATTTCATAATCTCAATATAAAAACAAACTAATACGATAAAAGAAAAATATAGGGTAGCAGTTTCGGAAATTTAAATTTAAGATCTAAGTTAGCTAGATTTTCAACTTTACAAAAGACATAGAATCAAGTTAAGTTCTAAACTAACTAAATCACAAAACTCACAACAGTTACTACCCTAAAATTTTAAAACAAACTACTAACTAACACAAACATTACAAGACAATTAAAAATAAAAGTTTCACACAATATCTAAACAAGTAAACATACATACATGTCTCAAGTTCAAAACATGAAAATACATCACATCACAATTCTCACTTAAACATAAAAGTACAAACCACATCACATAGTTTAAACCAACAAATAGATGTAAATGTAGCAAGCCTGGACCACATAGTTCATATCATATTACAATCATGAAATAAATCTCTCAGCTCTACTTTTCATCCTCTGAATCACCACTATACCACTTTTCTGCAGGCTCATAATCAGGATATCAAGGATATGGAGAAATTTGCACTCCTGGGTCACCTCTAATTAGGCTCTCCAAACAAGAGTGGAGTTTCTCTTCATAATCACTCTTTCTCCTATTATACCTATCAATATGCTCTGCAAAATGCTCTAAATTTTGTACTCTATCAGCGGTAAAATCTATATTATCCATCATCTTCTATAATAACTCTTCTCGGGTATCAGTAGACTCACCTCGAGATGTAAAAGCACGTGAGGTAGATGGTCTAGATGTAGAAGCAGCAGAGGTAGAAGTAGCAGACTTCTCTATTTCATAACTCTTGGAAAATCCTCCTCTCCAGCCAAAAATTGAATGCTCAGAATATGTCTTCACATTCACCTTAGTGATGGGATTTAGGCGTAATAACACTTCCTCTCAGCTATCATATTTAACTCCAGTCTGCTCACACAAAGAAAAGTTCAAGGAAGCAAATCGCAGACCTGTAGTTGTAAGAACTGTAGCAGAACTAATGATAGTCTGACAGATCTAAGCTCCAATGTTGATGAGCTTTCCCTCTTGAATACAATAGTTCAACGTCGCTCTTTGGAGGTGCACATAACTTTGAAGTTGGGAAGTTAACTCTCCTCTCATTAGTGATCTTCCAAAGTCCTCTCCCAATAGTCAAGTAAGAAATAATCTCGTCTAACTCCACTTCAGTGGGACTATAATTTGCATAAAAACATAACGTATCCGGTGGCAAATGGTAAAACAAGTTGATTACCTCTCGTAAAAAGGATTTCAATTTTCCTCGAACTATGACTCTATTGTCTTCAACCTCAGGGAGATTTGCGTAGAACTCCCTCACAATAGAAATAGCCACCACAGCAGAGAAATAACATAATTGTTCCCACTGTCGGTGAACAATTAAATCTTTCACGTCTCCCCTCGAATTTCTAAAACATCGCTCTTGAATATGTTTGTGTTATTGCAACGCATCACTATACCGATCTTGAGCTTTTAAACTAACAAATTTACTCGAATAGAAAGGGTCTTCGCCTTTGCTCCTCTTCATTCTTAGTGCCATTCTACAAATTTAAAAATTCCAATAAGAACTTCAAAAATCAAATTTAAATCACTAAACTAAACTTCAAAAAGCACAAACTAAACTTCCCAGGCAATTTCCAAAGATTTTTCCTCATTTTTCACCATGAATAGAGAATTTTTGAATTTCTCCAAATGTGCTCAAAATACATGGTGAAAATAAAAAATTTTTACATAGAAGTAAAGCTCTTACCTCAAAAAACTTGGATCTAGCAAATTTCACTTGATTTCACCAAGAAATCATCACTTTAGATGTTCCCTAGCCCTGAAAAATCACAAACTCGAGAGGAAGAAGGTGATGGCGGCGTTAAAAAATGGTGATTACTGGCTCAAAGATTCACTTATAACGGTTCGCGAACAAATTTTTGTGAACCAACATATAAGACAGGTAAGTGGCGCTTAGGCACTTACCTCTCGGGTTTGCTCGCGCTTAAGTGCGAGATGTGGCGCTTAGGCGCTTGTGCATGATTTTCAAAAATTTCAAAATAAAGTAAAATGCACTATTTACCTAAGTAAACCACCCCTAAATGGTCTCAGAGCACTTAAATGACTATTTTCAACTTCTTATAACTCTTTTTTATCTCAAAATTCTCTTAAATAACTATTTCAATTTAAGGCTAAAATAACACAAACTTTCATACAAAAAAACTTATATTAATTCACAAATGAGTACAAATACATTTAAATAATTAGTTCTCATTCCAAATTGGATGAGAAAATATTCCTAAATACAAACACTTAGCAATCTTTCATCAATTAAACACCTAAGTAACACAAGCACTAAAAGCAAGTTTTAAGCGCTAAAACACTTAAAGAAAATGACTTTAAACACACAATAACATAACTTCAAACATAGAACTTAATTTCATACTTCATTAGAAGGAACAAATTCAAGTCTTTCATTAGTCTGTGTTGGGGAAACTGGAATATAAAGTTGATAAAATGGATGGTGGTGATGTGCTATGATGCAATCTTCTTCAATCCACTTTTCCTTAAGAAACATCTCCTTATCTGATTCATTTATATCTCTAGTGTGGTTAAATTGCATTTTCAATTACCTTCCAATATGCTCAAGATGTGCATGAATCTCCAATACCTTAGTCTCCAGTACGACATGGCATTTTCAATTTTGTTGATCTTCTCTGATATCCCTTCAATACTAAAGGCTAAGAAACCGTTATACATTTCTTGTGCACTTTGACTAATGAATTTCTTCCTCATGGTCTCCTCTTTCTTCTTCAAATTGATCTCCCATGAAGACATCATCTTAAAACTTATCTCTCTCTTAGAATTTAGGGCTAGAAATGATCTGAGTGAAATTCCTTTACTAAACCCTTATATTTATAGGCCTTAAACCTTCCAATAACTCATAGACACATTTAGAAACCGCCTTGGCACATTTTTCCAAACTTCTAGGCAGTTCTCCCTTCTAGAATATTAATTTCGCACATGTTTTTAAATTGCCGCGCATAAGCACCGGATTTGGCGCTTAAGCACCAGTGCACATTTTTGCACGAGTCAACTTTGGGTTTGTTTGGTGCAGCTGCAACTTCTCAGCTTTGCAGCTGCAGCTGCGCTGCCCAGGAAGCTGCTGCGGGAAAACAGCGGCGGGGAAGCTGACTGTCTGTTTGGTGCAGCTGTGTGAAAACAGCTGCGGGGTAGTTTTTTCTGTAAAAATGATCAAACTGCCCCTATTTGTTAAAACTGTAAAAAACTTATTATTTATTTATATGTGGAGGTGTAATATATGTAAAAATTTTAAAAATATTATGTATTAATTATTCATATGAAATAAATTAAAGTTTTATATACATGTATATATATATATATATATTTTTTAAATTCCTATAAAAATATTTAAAAGTATGATATTTTGTGTTTATATATATTTAGAGCAGCAATTTAAAAGTTTAATTGATTTACTATAAAAATAATTTTGTTTATTTGTAAACATATATGCTAAAATCTGTTTATGTATATATGTATGTTTAAAAAATTTATGTGTATATGTATGAAAAAATTTTAAATTTAAACATCTTTAAAAACTTGTCTTCATCCTCGAGGGGAGGGGAAAATCGCGTGCTGGATAGGATTTTGTAAAAGGGGGCAGCGAGGTAAAAGTGGCGTCAGGAAGCTGGGCAGCG
>JXCR01146884.1:204173-242077 GCA_002079205.1 Phalaenopsis hybrid cultivar | reverse complement strand
AAAATCAATATTACCACATAATAGTCTCAAAAATACTACCCCAAATTTTCTTAATCACACATAAAACAACAATCAAAATAAAAGCACACTGATAACTATGGGTTGCCTCCCTTAAAGCACTTGGTTTTACGTCATTAGCCTGACGTAACCAGTGCTTACTCTGGTTGATCCAGCATCAACCCATCATTAAACTTATGTTGATCCCTTATAAAATAAGGTTTCAGTCTATTTCCATTAACTTTAAATTTTTTCTCATACTTAGGATCTTTAATATCCACAGCTCCATAAGGATAAACTTGAATTACAAAAAGTGGGCCCATCAACCTGGACTTAAGTTTGCCTGGAAATAATCTTAAACTTGAATTATATAGCAAAACTTGTTTCCCTGGCTGAAAATTTTTAGTAAGAATTCTTCGATCATTCTAAATCTTCATCTTTTCTGTATAAATTTTGGCACTTTCATAAGATTCATTCCTTATCTCTTCAAGCTCATTTAATTGCAACAATCTTTTCTACCAACATCTTTCAAATTATAATTATACTCTTTAATTGCCCAATATGTCTTATGCTCAAGTTCAACTGGTAAGTGACAATCTTTTCCAAATATTAGCCTATATGGGGACATTCCTATAGGAGTTCTGTATGCCTATAAGCCCATAAAGCATAATCAAGTTTGATTGACTAATCCATTTTTATTGGATTCACAGATTTTTGCATATTTTTTTTAATTTCCCGATTGGATAATTCAACCAAACCATTTGTCTTTGGATGGTAAGAAATAAAAATCCTATGATTTATATGATATTTCTTTAATAATTTCTCCTTTATGGTGAGGATGATAAGCAGTAGCAATTCTATGATTTATATGATATTTCTTTAATAAATTCTCCATTATGGATTTCTGAAATGACTTCCTCCATCAGTAATGATAACTCTCGGCATCCCAAATCTACAAAATATATTTGTTTTAAAAAATTTTGCAACACGTTGAGCATCATATTGAGGTAAAGCAATAACTTCTATCTGTTTGGATACATAGAACACTGCTAACATAATATATAAATTTCTAAGTGATGGTATAAATTGTCCCATGAAATTTAAACCCCAAACAACAAATATTTCAACTTCTAGCTAATAATTGATGGTCATCTCATTTCTTCTAGAAATATTACAACTCTTTGATCTTAACACAAGTTTTGATATAAGCATTAACATCTCTAAAAATTGTAGGCCAATAAAATCCAGATTGTAAAATTTTGTATTTTGTTTTATCAACACCAAAATGTCCCCCAAAATCAAAATTATGACATTTTTGGATAATCTCATAGTTTCTTCAAATCGTACACATCTTTGAATAATCAGATCCTTTCCTTGTTTATAAAAAAATGGGTCATCCCAAAAATAAGCCTTAGCTTCAGAAATAATTTCTTCTTTTATTGGTATGTCATTTCATAGGGTATAATATCACTAACAATAATGTTCACAATATCGGCATACCACGGAACACACCACTCATTAATAGTGAACAATTTTTCATCTAGAAAATGTTCATTAATTTCATTTTCAAAACAGAGTGGTTTCTCTAATTCAAGCCTAGATAAATGATCAGTAATTTGATTTTTAATCCCTTTCAGATCTACTATTACAAAATCAAATTCTTGCAAAAAAAGAATCTATCTTATAAGTCTAGGTTTAGCATCCTTCTTTTTTATTAAATACCTAATAGCAGAATGATTTGTATGCACTACTCAATGAGTTCCAATTAAATATGATCTAAATTTATCAAAAGCATATAATATTGCTAATAACTCTTTTTCAGTTGTTGCATAGCTAATTTGAGTTTTATTAAGAGTTTTACTAGCTAGTAAATAACTTTGAAAAATTTATCAATATCTTTGCCTAAAACAGCTCCAATAGCATAATCACTAGCATCACACATTAATTCAAAAGATTTTTCCCAATTTGGAGAAATTATAATTGGTGCAATGATTAGTTTCTTCTTAATAACTTAAAAGCTTTAGGCATTCCTAATCAAAATTAAAAATTGCATCTTTCTTCAGTAAATGGCATAAAGGCTTAGCAATTTTTGAAAAGTCTTTAATATATCGTCTATAGAATCTAGCATGTCCTAAAAAACTCCTAATTTTCCTTACATTTTTTGAATAAGGTAAATTAGCGATCACTTGAATTTTAGTAGGATCTACTTCCATACCATTTTATGATATTTGATGTCCTAATACAACCATAAATTGGCATTTTTCCCAGTTAAAGACTAAATTTGTTTCTTCACAATGCTTAAGAACTTTGGATAAATGTTCTAGACATGAGCCAAATGAAGTTCCAAACAGTGAAAAGTCATCCATGAATACTTCAATTCCCTTTTCAATTAAATCACAAAAAAATGCCATCGTACATGTTTGAAATGTAGCAGGGGCATTACATAAACCAAAGGGTATTCTTCTAATAGCAAAAGTACCATAAGGACTGGTAAATGTTATTTTCTCTTGATCTTGAGGAGATATTTTAATTTAGTGATAGCCAGTATATGCATCCAGAAAATAAAAGTATTTATGCCCAGCTAGTCTATCCAACATTTGATCTAGAAAGAGTAATGGAAAATGATCTTTCCTATTGCAAGAGTTTAATATTTTATAATCAATGCATATTCGCCACCCTGTAACTTGTCTAGTAGGGATTAACTCATTTTGTTCATTTACAGTTGAGTTACTCCTCCTTTCTTAGGAACACAATCACTTGGACTAACCCATGCACTATGTGAAATCGGGTAGATAATTCCAGCATCTAACCACTTTAAAATTTTTTTCTTTACAACTTCTTTCATAATATTATTCAATCTCCTTTGCGGATGAGCCCTGGGTTTGTAGTTCTCTTCCATATGAATTTTATGCAAACAAATTAAGGGATTGATTCCTTTAATATCAGCAATTGTCCATCCAAAGGCTTTCTTAAAATTTTTTAGAATTTTCGTCAACCTTTCTTCTTCTTCCATCGTTAATTTTGAGGAAATTATAACTGATAGGAGGAATCTCCTAAAAAGGCATATTTTAAATGATCAGAAAGTAACTTCAACTCTAGTTCTGGTGGTTTTTCAATAGACGGACAGAATGATTTATCTTTTTCTATAGTGTCCAAAACTTCAAATCTTTCTCAAACATAGTTTTAATTTACCTTGAAAAGATTTTCATATTGATTTAATTTCTCCTCTTGCTCGTGTTCCAAATCTTTTTCTTCAGATTTTTCTTCATAAGTAGTACTAAAATGCATTCACTTAGATATCTTATAACATCCATCCTATAGCATTCATTATCTTTACCTTTTGCAAGGTATTTCATTGATTTTGAAATGTTAAAAGTAACAGTTTAATCATTGATGCGCATTGTTAATTCCCCTTTCTACACATCTATCATTGCTCTTCCTGTGGCTAGGAAAGGCCTCCCAAAAATGATAGGTATCTCTTTATCTTCCTCCATATCTAGCACAATGAAATCAACAGGAATGATAAATTGATCCACTTTCACTAGGACATCTTCTATAACTCCTTTAGGGTATGTTATCAAACAATTTATTGACTGCAGAGTTATAGTTGTAAGGACCTAAATCACATTAAGCTTTCCCATAAAATCTGTCTTCTATTGCATATGGAATTGTAAAGCTACCAAGATCCTTAAGCTTTTCAGGAAACTTCTTCTGAACTATCTTATTGCACTCCTCACTAAGTGCAATAGTCTATTATCTTCAAACTTCCTTTTCCTGTTGAGATTATCCTTCATAAACTTTACTTAGCTCAACATTTGTTATAAGGCTTCAGCAAATGAAATATTAATTGTAAGCTTCTTAAATATTTCCAAAAATTTTGAAAATTGTTTATTCATCTTCTGTTGATGAAGTCTCTAAGGAAATGGGGTGGTGGTTTTTCCAAATCAATTTTTAGTGGAGAAATAGGTCTCTCAGAATCTTTTGGAGTATCCTTTTTTAATTCTTCAATTTCTTCTCTCTCTACTTAAATTTCTTTTTGAACCCGACCTTCCAACTCTCTTCTGCTTCTAAATTGAACGGCTTTTACTTGTTCTTTATTCTGGTTTCTTGCATTTCATTTAGTATTACTAGAAAGTGTTCCTTGGGATCTATTACTTAATGAATTTGCTATTTGCTTTCTCAATATTTCTAATTGTAGCTCCTTGACTTTGTAATTGATTTTCCATTTGTAACACCACGTCTTCTGTGGATAACTTCTTCTCCTTAAAGTGTGTATTACTGTTGAAACTTTGAGGATAAGTAGATCTATAATTATTATTCCCTTGGTTATTCCAGTTTCCCAATTGGTTTCCTTGGTTTTTCCCCCATTGTTGATTATTACCACTTGAATTGTTGTTCCAGTTAAAGTTGGGATGGTTCTTCCAACCTAGGTTATAATAATTTGAATATGGGTTATTCTACTTATTATTTATGGCATTCAAAGTTTCTAGTGATGCTTGAGAATCTACCATTTGGCCTAATGAATTCTCTTCAAACATTAAAATTGGTTGAGAAAAATTCATTCCAAATCGGTCTAACTTCCTTGAAATTGCAGCAACTTGATTTGCTAACTTGGTAAATGCATCAGTTTCATGAATATTGGCTACTTTCTTAGGATTTACCCTCTCAAAAGGCCATTGAAAATTATTGGTAGCCATTTCTTCAATTAAAGCATAAACATCAAACCACCAACAACGACATCGATAATTGATCTAAGAGATCCAACTAATCCATTATAAAAAGTTTAAATTATTAATCAATCTAAATAAATCTAAGAGAACCAATTAATCCATTATAAAAGGTTTGAATTATTAACCAATCTGGTATAGTTCTTAAGAGTTCTTTAAATCTTTCCCATGCTTCATAAATAGATTCCCCTTCAAACTGATTAAGAGATGTAATATCATTTCTAAGCTTTACAGCTTCATAAATAGATTCCCCTTCAAACTGATTAAAAGATGTAATATCATTTCTAAGCTTCCCAGCTTATGGTGGAAAATATTTAGCAAAAAATTTTTGTGCTAAATCACCCCAAGTTCTGATAGATCTAGGTGCTAATGAATTCTACCACGTCTTAGCTTTATCCCTCAGTGAGAAAATAAATAACCTAAGTCTTATGGCATCATCTGATACACCATCGCATTTAAATGTAGCGCACAGTTCTAGAAAATTGGCAAGATGTAAATTTGGATCTTCAGTTGGTGATCCCCCAAACTGATTATATGATACCATTTAGAATATAATAGGTTTAAGATCAAATGAATGAGCCACTACAATAGGTTTTTGAACACTATAATGAAGTTTATCTACAGTAAGGTTGACATAATCTCTTAAATGTCTAAACTCTTGATGAATTTCAACATTTTGATTATTTTGGTCTACTATTTCTCTAATTTATTTGGATTTTTCAAATTTTATAATTTTTTTTGGTTTTTTTGATTTTTTTAATAGTTCTTTCTAATTCAAAATCGTAGGGCACTAGTCCTTTAGAACCTGAACTACACATACACCAACATATAATAAAATAAAATAAAATAAACAAAATAAAATAAGATTAGATAAGATAACTTAAAGTTTAAATAAGACTTTCTAAAAATAGAAAATTGCTTGTAAAATCAATTTCTCCCCGACAATGTTGCCAAAAACTTGATCCCTGGATACTTCTAATATGCACAATACAACAATTATTCAGATTATATTTCACTTATATTTCCTTACTCTGCAACAAAACCAAAAGTTGATCCTAAAGAAAAATAAGAATTTTAATTTTTAATTTTTATATATTGGGATACTATGCAAGTATAAGTATCATTATCAAGTAATATGGTACTTTTTTATTAAGACTTGAATATCGAACCCACTGGGAGAATACACAATATGCACTATTGAACAATAAACTTTTATTTTTAATAAAAAGATATTATCTAAACTAAAGATGATTTTTGCAGTAATGAAAATTTAAATATTTTTAGTATTTTCAAAATTTTGATAGAACAATAACAATTTAAAATGCTAACTATAGTTTTTTTAGAAGAAAAGCACTAAATATGAAAATATCTTTCTTCTCGTTATGAATCGGTAATAAGTATAAGAGTTCTGTTGTGGAATTATGCAACTTGTGTTGAGCTAAAAAGGAGCAAAAAAATTCTTTACCCTTACTAGAGTTGCTATAAAGAACATTGGCTAATTTAAAGTTTGAATAGTTCTGAAGATCGGCTAGGCAGAACCCTTACTAGAGATGATATAAAGAACATTGGCTAATTTAAAGTTTGAATAGTTCTGAAGACAGGCTAGGCCCTTACTAGAGATGCTATAAAGAATATTGGCTAATTTAAAGTTTGAATAGTTTTGAAGACCGACCTTACTAGAGATGCTATAAAGAACATTGGCTAATTTAAAGTTTGAATAGTTCTAAAGACCAGATAGGTAGGGAAGATACCATTTACTAGAGATGCTATAAAGAACATTGGCTAATTTAAAGTTTGAATAGTTCTGAAGACCGGCCAGGCATGGAAGATACTAGCTCTCATTTTAGAGTTCCCTCGATTCCCTCCACCTGGGGGCTAATATCTCATATTAAAACCTAAAATAATAAACCAAGTTGGGGCTTTAACCTATCACTTTAATGTCCTCTAACTTTATACCCTTCAATGAATATTTTCCTATTTATTTGTACTCAATCATATGAACCACATTCTCATTCATACAACCTCATGTAATTCTTTCCAATTGTTGACTGAGACAATACCAACCTGGTTCTTACAATTTCTTACAACAAATTTTAACATCTGGATTAGCTAAATCAAGAAGTAAATGAAGTGCATGAATTTAAATCATCACAACTTCTTCCATCATTGAAGATCAATACTTTCCACAACTTCTATCCAAAACTTATTTACTTATCATTTTAAGAAGAAAGATAAAGAAAATTACTCAGACTCCATGGAGAAAAAAAAACCACACTTTGGTTTAAAAGAAGAAATCATTGGCAAACCAACAACAAGTCTCAATTAAAACCAAAAGTAGTCTCAAAATAAAAAGATAAAACTTATCTCAAGTCCTCCACCAAACTCTTGAAGTTCTTTTAATTTTCTTCTCTTTACAATCACTCAAACTAAAATAACAAAAAGGTTAAAATAAAAGTAAAAGTGGTGCCTGAAAATCTCTCCGAACTAACTCCCCAAATGAGAACTTTTAAAAATTTCTAATACTTTCAGGACCTCTTTCAAAGTCCCAATTTTCTTTCTTTTATAATTTTCCAAAATGTGTCTTGGATTCTCTTCAAAATATGTCTAGATTCAATGTATTTTCCCAAGAGATGCATCCTTTTGTGATAATTTTTGTCCATGGTGGTTATAACCACCTATTAAGCAAATGGTTGCCTCAAAAACCTCTTAAAAATTTGTAGAAACCGAATTTACTCGTTCAATTACTACCACTGGTGCTTAACCGCAGGGCCTCTTGCGCTTAAGCGCTGCCTTCTCTGTTTAATCGGTGCTTAGACACCAAAACATTTTTGCACATTTTTCACCTTTTTGCTCCAAATTTGATCCTTATTCACTCCTTTAAGCATTTTTCACCCTTTTTTACTTGTATCTACAAAAAAACACAAAAATACCTTCTATTAAAGCACAATATCTCAAAAATATGTATAAAAATGTATCTAGAAACACTATATATTTTAGGTGCATCAAGTAGTAGAGTGTGTTTTCCTTACCCTGGTCATTGACCTGAGTTAACAGGGCTTGGAGAGAGTCGTCTAAGGTCACGATATAAAGTATCAAAGGTTTTCACGGGATAGGGTCTGCAAAAACAGGAGGTGTCACTAAATACTGCTTAATGTCCTCGAAAACACGTTGACATTCTCCTCCCAAATGAATTTGACATCCTTTTTAATTAATGTTGAGAAGCACTGACACTGACTTAACAAATTTGATATAAAGCGTCTCATGTATGTGAATTTAACTTGAAAGGACCGTACCTGTTTCAAGGTTTTAGGAGGTCGCATTTCTAAGATAGCTTTAATCTTAGTTGGGTCGATCTTGATTCCCCGACAACGGACAATAAATCCTATAAATTTTCTCGAGGTAACGCCACAGGCACACTTTAAGGGATTCATCTTAAGATTATATTGTCATAATTTTGAACACATTCCTCAAATCACATAACTGGTCTATTCGCTGCTTGCTTTTCATGACCAAATAGTCCACGTAGCACACCACTTGGTAAGGGATGAGGTCATCAAATATCCTCGTCATGGCTTGTTGGTATGTAGCTCTGACATTATTTAACCTAAAATACATGATTGTGTAGCAGAAGATCTCCATAGGCGTTTTGAAAGCTATAAGCACTGCATCTTTTGGAGCCATCTCACTCTGATTATATCCTGATGATCCATCTATAAAGTAGAAAATCTTGTGTGTCGATGCGATGTCCTCCATTAACTATGGTTTTGATAAT
Source organism: Phalaenopsis hybrid cultivar (assembly GCA_002079205.1). Classification (NCBI taxonomy): domain Eukaryota; kingdom Viridiplantae; phylum Streptophyta; class Magnoliopsida; order Asparagales; family Orchidaceae; genus Phalaenopsis; species Phalaenopsis hybrid cultivar. The sequence goes on along the minus strand of JXCR01146884.1, from coordinate 233,581 downwards.
GTAAATCCATACTTTGAACATGCTTTGTTTAAATCTCTGAAGTCGACACATACACAGATTTGTCCATTATCTTTCTTAAATGACACAATGTTGGCTAAGCATGTAGTGTATTGCTCTACTCTCATGATGTTAGCATCTATTAATTTATTCACCTTTGCAACGACTTTTTGCTCTATTTCAAGATAATTCTTCTGGTAGCTTGTTTCACTAGAGTCATACTCTTGTTCACCCAAAGCCTGTGAACTACAACTTCTGAGGATAATCTTAGCATTTCATGAAAGCTCCAAGCAAAGCAATCTTTAAATTCTAATAATAAATTCATTAAATTCATAGATTCTTCTTCGTTGAATAGAGAACTTATGAAAGTCGGTCGGAGTTTCTCCTCAGTCCCGAGGTTAACCTCCTTCAACTCATCAATTGTTGACTTAGTTTCCTCCTCGAACTCTGGCAGAGCATTGTCTATCGGAGAGTCTTCAAAATTAGCCTTCACATCAAGGCAATCCTCTTGTAATTCTCTAGTAACAAACATGCAAAATTTTGTATAATCGACTGGTCTTTATTGTACCAAATCTGAAACCTTCTTTCAAATTGAGAGTTTGACTTTAAACATTCCATAACTTCTTAAAGAGCTATAGTTTATCTTTTTGCATTTGCTTTGGCACATATCCTTGTTGAATTAATTATTGAACACAAAGAGAAAAGTTACCAAATGATAATTCCATTAATTATTTAGAATCATCCTCTTCCAAATCTACATGAATTTCAGAACTAGTACTTGGAGAAGAATGATAGAACTTGATCAATTTAAAACCAACACCTTGGACTTCCTTGACCTCTAGACTATCGATCTTTTGTGGGTGGATTGAAGTAAGGGTCATGCCGTGCTGGTATTGGTTGATTTGATCATGCATTAACTCGTATTCACTTTTCTTCACATCTTCTAAGAAAATGCTGAATTATGGTTTCTTCTATTTTATCATCATCATCTCTTCATCAGAACTCTCGTCCACATCCATGCTGATGGTTGGCCTCGTCCGTTCAACAATCGTGTTGGTACTTTCTCGTCCATGTCCCCAGACTTGATATCGAATGCATGGGCTAAAAAAATCTCCACCAACTCGTTGCAAAGGAATGGCGGAAGATTGTTGATGTGGAGTTGAATGGTCCCTTTTTTACAATTTTTCTACATCTTCAATCTTATTTCTCATGGCTTCACGAAAAAAAGTCGGTCTTCATCGGAGGGGCATAGTAGGTGGCGTCTTCATGGATGCCTGATACACCTAAAATATATAGTCCTTATGTACACTCTTTTATAACTATTTTTGATATATTTCACTTTAATGGAAGGTATTTGTATGTTTTTTCTTTAAAGTACAATCAAATGGATGAAAAATGGTGAAAGGAGTGAAAAAGGATCAAATTTGGAGCAAAAATGAAGAAGGTGTGCAAAAGAACTGTGGCATCTAAGTGCTCATAATTTACGCTTACATTCTAGAAAAATCGAGAAGGTTGTACCCAAGCATTAAGTACCTCACACTTAAATGCCAGGAGTAGTTACTCAATGATTCAATGAATTTGGATGAATTCTTAAAGAGTTTTTTGAAGCAACCCTTAATGAAAATGTGGGAAATAGTTAATGGACACAAAAAATACATTCAATTGGCTTTTGAAAAGAGGCAATTCTTGGAATATTCATTAAATGTGGACACATTTTGAAGAGACACCAAAACACTATTTGGATAATTATAAAAGCAGACTTGGATTGAAGAACTCTCTCTCTCTCTCTCTTTTCTTCTTTTTCAGAGACTCTTTTGCATACATTGTCGCTCCTTTTTTCCTTTTATTTTGAGTTATACTTTGTATTGTAAGGGAAGAAAGAGACTCAAAGGAACTTCAAGTGTTTGGTGGAGAGGATTTGAGACAAATTTTTATGTTTGTGACTACATTTCGTTTTAATTTGGACTTATTTTTTGTTTACATGAATTCTACTTCTAAACTTAAGTGTTGATGTATTTTCTTCATGAATTCTGAGTAGTTTTTTTTATCTTTTTTCTTAAAATGATAAGTGTAATATTAGATGGAAATTGTGTGAAGTATTAATCTTTAATGTTGGAACAAGTTGTGATGATAACCATGGATAATCTCTTCCATATAATATTCATGATGACTCTTCATAAATGTAGAAGTTTAGCCATGGTTTTGTCTTACTTTCATTGGCTAAAGGGAGAGGTGGATAAGGCTCTTAAAGTGAATTAGATTAACCTTCCCCTATGAGCATACAAGTCATTCAATCAACTTAGAATGAAGTGACACATAAGCTTCTTCTTCCCTCACTGATGACTAAGTCATGATGAGCTTAATCATGGCTAGAATAATGACTTGACTAAACTTTCTCCTATTAGGTAGAGGGTGAGGTGAGTGATGATCTCACCATGTCTTCCTTCCTTGGTTCATGAAGGAATGATACCTCCTCTCCCACCTCATGATGGCCTCATGATGGTCTTTGATTTGGTCAACAATGGTGTGTGGGTTGGTTAATGGGTTAACCATTTCATGGTGGATTTTCTGGGTCATGGGTGACCCATTAGCAATTTGTCCTATAGTGAATTTAGGTTTTAAGTATAAAACATGATTTTAGGGTGACCATGGGTTTGTTTTGCCAAGGGTTTAAATCATGATTTTAAACATAAATCCTACGTCTAATAATCCTTAATTTCATTTTCTTTAATTAATTATATGATTAATTAATTTAGAGAATAAAATAATTTGATGAAAAGACCAGATTTTGACCAAAAATGATAAGGTTGACCAAGTTAACCATGGTTGACCAACGTTGACCATGGTTGACCAATTCAGTTCTAAGGTTGACCAATATGACTTATTTGACAATGTCATGATTTGTTTAGTCATGGGGTCGTTGGTTTTAGTGATATGGTTTAAATTTAACCAAGGTGGTCCAGGATGGTTAAACTGATCAAATGGTGATGTCTTAGCCATATGGTGATCATTTTGGTTTGTGGATAACCAAATAGTCAATGTGGTGTCCATTAGGTTCAAAATTAACCATTTTTAACTAATATTTGGTCAATGGGATTTGTGGTTTACTAAATGGTCTAATTCGACCAATTTGGGTTGACCAATCGGTTCAAGTTTACCAAAGTTGACCATATTAGGGTTCGTCATTGCTGATTTGATCATTTTGGGATGTCAACATGGTTAAAACCTAGAAAGAGTATATTGGGGGTCAATCTAGTTCTTAGGGTTTTCGGAACCCTAGATAAGTTCAAATGGTCAATGATGGTAGACACTTTGTCTTATTGATCACGATAATCATTTTTAGGTCTTTATGAGTTGTTTGAGAATTTGAGCCAAAAGGCTACTCAAGACATGTCTGGTTTATGAGTGTCATTTTAGGTTCCTCACAAAAGTGAAGTCAAAAACTGCCCCCTAATGTATTGTGTTTTTATTTGAATTTTAACTCGACTGAGGAGGAGTTGGATGAGATCATATCTACGTTGACTATGGGAAAAGGACAATGGAAGATAACAAATGAAAGTAGAGCCAATTTTTATGCGTCAAAGCTATATGCCACATCGAAAGAATCAAACTACTTTATTTTAGCTCATCTGCTCCAAACCAATCACCTCTGTGAAGTTACAAGAGATAGAGCTACTTTGAACTATTGCATTCAACAATTCAAGCTCATTGACATTGGATCCTTGATCTATCATACTATCATGAGTTATGGTACAACTACTGCTACTGCAGGTTTGGGATTCACATCCTTAATCTTTTCCTTATGTGAGAAAGCTATTGTTAGTATTGATAGTTGGGAGGAGATAATGCAGCCTCTAAAGCCTATCACGAGCGTTAATATGAAATCTTATTCACAACATTTGATATTTTACTTGAGATGAGGATTTTCTAAAATTCAGGTGCTTCTATTTATTATGCTTCTACTTCACGTGCATCCACATCACAAGGCCAGACTTCTAGTTTTTTAATTCATAGGCTAGACTAATGCAAGGATAATAGATAACATAAATTATACTGCTGATAAGGTATTAAATTTGGAGAACTTTGTAGATCACATGGATGGTTATATGAATATACACAGTGAGTATGAAGAAAAATTTCACTCATCTTTCGAAAACCTTATCAAAGGTGACCAGAGTGTGGTTTTTCCTTCATATCCACAATATCCTTCATATGAGCCTACCTCATTTTAGAATAGTGATGATAGTGATGATGAAGAGGAGGACGAGGATTAATTTAAGTTGTGTAGTTTTAAATTGTGAACTTTATATGGTATAGTTGTATTGAATTGTTAATTTGTTTGATGTTGTACTTGTTTAGACTGTTACTATTGTTTATGTTTGGGTTTGTTAGATATTATTGTGATGTTTTTATGTTATTATGAGTAGTTATATTTTGTTTTTTTGGTAGTGATTGTGTTATCTGTGTTTTCTAGTGTATTTTGTTAGTTTTTGTTAAACTTAATCCTAAATATTAGAAAGGTTTGGAATATTACTAACTTTGCTTAAGAACTTGTTTAAAATTTTCAATTTACTACCAGGTATTTTCTTTATGTTGCAGTTGTGAATATTTTGTTAGTATGTTTGTTTGCTTTTATGTTATCCTCCACTTCATAGAAGTCTAATGAATCTAAAAATGTTAAGATAAGTTAAAATTTGATCAATTAATTTTTAGTCCTATTTTTAATTTTTGTACTTGTATATTTTGGGTATAAAAATTCTTGTAAGCATCTTATTTTTCTATGTTTTCATTCCTACATATATACAAATATGATGCTAAAATGTTTTATCTTACTTAAAATTTAAGTTTGGGGTGATGAAAAATAATTTCTAAAACTTGAATTTTATTTGTTTTCAAATGTACTAAAAATAAATTTGATTTTGAATTGAAAAAAAAGGATTTTGTATCTGAAGTTGTATTAGGGAAGTACAATTTTGAATATAGAAATGAGTAAGAGAATTTAGTTGAAACCTACAGTAATGAAGAAAAACTCAAAATAAAAAATTTTTAGAGTAGAAATGATAAATAATGCATAACTATCTTTAGTAGGAAAAATTTTATTTTTGAAAAATTTAGAAGGGTTAAAGTTTTATTTTAAATGCTTAAAATTCTTAGTAAGAAAAATAATTTTCAAAACATTAGATATATTTTTAAGTAAACGATATATATCAGAACTTTTCTTTAGGAAAAGAATGGTGGAATTCAAAATCATTGAAGGCCTATCAAGACATAGTATTCCTCAACTGAAAAAGAAAAAGAAAAAGAAAAAAGAAGAAGAGAAAGAGATAGAAAAGGAAAAGGAAAGTTAAAATAGGGAGGAGAAGCTTGAGGATTAGTGTCTTCAAAAATTGGTTCCACATATAATCTTTCTAAAGTATAAGACATGAGAAACTCTTAAGCTTAAGGATATAATATAATAAGTATAGTTATTCTTATTAAAAAATTTTTATGTGGAAAAGATAGAATGCATAAACTCTATATTTGGAGAATTTACAAGTATTTCTAAACTAGATAGGAACTCATATTTTCAAACTTCTTTAGATTAAAAATTTCTAAACTCTAAATTAGTCTCATGTACTAAAGTTTTTTTTCTAAATTGGACTACTATTTTTTTAGATCAAATATTTAGAATAACCTAAAGAAACTCATTTACATAATCTACTTATTTTGGATTTGAAAGATTGAAGTGTCACTTGAGGATAAGTAACATTTTAAGTTTGGGGGATTATGATACACCTAAACTATATAGCATTTATGTATACTTTTTCATACCTATTTTTTAGGGGATTGCACTTTGATGGAATGTATTTGTGTGTTATTCTTTTAGGTACAATCAAATGGATGAAAAATGGTAAAAGGAGTAAAAAATAATCAAATTTAAAGCAAAAATGGAGAAGGTGTACAAAAGAACTATGGCATTTAAGCTCTCAGAACTGGCGCTTAAGCGCTAGGAAAAATGAGAATGCTACATTTAAGCATCACATACCTCATTCTTAAGCACCAGAGTTAGTTACTTGACGATTCAATGAATTTGGACAAAGTTTTGAAGGGTGTTTGAAGAACTCTTAGTAAAAATGTAGGATATGGTTAATAGACACAAAAATAAATTTAATTAGCTTTTGAAAGAAGGCAACTCATGGAAGATTCATTGAATGTGGACACTTTTTGAAGAGACGCCAATATGCACCCCACTTCAGACACCACTGACGCCTCTCTCATAGATTAATTAGGATAACTTTTTTTTAAAGAAAAGAAGGAGAGGAGTTGTATTGTGTAATTAGAGAGTATTGTAAGAGAAAGGAGTATAAGTGATTAAAAGAAAATTCAAGAGTTTGGTGGAGAGGATTTGAGATAAGTTTTTATCTTTGTGACAACATTTGGTTTTAATTTAGACTTCTTGTTGTTTACATGATTACTACTTTTAAACTTAAGTGTAGTTGTATTTTCTCATGCATTCTGACAAGTTTTCCTTATTTTTTTCCTTAAAATGATAAGTTATTAAGCGTTGGATGAAAGTTGTGTGAAGTATTGTTCTTTAATGTTGGAATAAGTTGTGATGATTTTAAACCTTGTATTTCATTTACTTCTTGATTTGGTCATTTAAGATGTTAATACTTGTTGTGAGAACATGTAAGATTCATGAAGGTATTGTCTCAATCAACAAGTGGTATGAATCACATGAGATTGTATTGATGAGAATGTAATTCATATGGTTGAGTGAAAAAAAATAGGAAAATAAACTTTGAAGGGTGTAGAGTTAGAGGACTTTAGAGGGCTAAGCTAAAGACCCCAATTTGGTTTATAGTTTTAGGTTTTGATACGATATGTTAGCCCCAATGTGGAGGGAGAAGAGAGAACTCTAAAGTGAGAGCTAGTATCTTTCATGCCTAGCCCTTTATCAATATTGTTCTAACTTCAAATTAGCTAATGTTCTTTTTAGCATCTCTAGTAAGGGTAAATAATATTAATGCTCCTATTTGGCATAACACAATTTGAATATGTTGACCTCCCTTTTGGTTGAGGTCTAGTTTCCTTTTTAGTAGCCTATGGTATAGCCATAAGACTTTCCTGTTGACTATTCCTAGAGTACTAGAAAAGGAACACTCACCATTAGAAATTTTAAACTCTTCTTAGCTCAACTTGAAGTTCCACAAGTTGGTCCTAACCTCTAGCACTTAGTAAGTGTGGTCAATATGAGAGAGCTCATGGAGAGTCCCCATAGGATGTTCAAGCCTTTGGACTAACCTTAGGTGGTCTAGTCTTGGTTAGACTAGCTTGCACACACTACAATTTCTCACACATCCCAAACCTTAAGAGCACTTGCACTTAATTTGATCTCCTGACTCCTTTTAGAAAGCTCATATGGGTGGACCCAAACCCCTAGCCCTTTGCTAAGAAAGTTAGGAACAGCATATTGAACATCCAAAATGAATCCTCATGTGGCTCCTATTAGTTTGACATTGCTTCATGGCTTACTTGCCCATCCTAGCCCAAACTCCCAACAAAATTACCAAAATACCCCTACAACTCTTATTTTTGCCAAAACTCTCAAAATTTTCCAGAGCACCTAAATTTTTTCAAAATTCATTTCAAACCATTCCCCACTACCCAATTGACCAAAATCACCAAATTCTCCAAGTACCCCAAAATTGCCAAAAATTACCAAAATGCCCCTCATAACTCAAAAATTCCAAAAATTCCAAAAACTCCCTAAAATTTCAAAATCGTCCCAAATATTTCAAATTTCAATTTTGAACCATCCAAATTTGACCAATTTTACCTATTTTAACCAAAAGCCACAAATTACATTTAAAGGCCCATTTCCCCAAATTACTCTTAAAGGCCCAATTTCCCTAAATTAGCCCCAATATCAAGCCAATTGACCCCAATCTTGCCCAATTTCAATTCCAAACCAAAATTCAACATCCCTAACGCCAATTAAAAGCAAATAAATACAAACCCAATTTGACCCAATTACAAGCTCAATTTCACCCAACCCAAGTCTAACCCAAAATCCCCAAATTGACTCTATGTCCAAATTTCACCAAATTAACCTTCCAATTCAATTCAAATTCACTTGAAATCCTTTCAAAACTCTTCATGACATCTCCATACAACAAATTAAAACTTTAACTGACCCAAATTTTAGCCCAAATTCACCCCTAGTTCTAAATGCCCAAGCCCTTAAGTCATTCAAAATGCCCAATATTTAATTAAAAGCCCACATGAAAATTGTTTCTCCTCATCATCCATTTACTCAAAATCATTCCCTAAGTTTCAAATTCATGCCAAAATCCTTCCAAATCAAGCCTCATGACAAAATCCACAAAAATACCCAGTAAATCCAACAATCCTTTCTCATGCATATTGACCAAGCCAAGGACAAGCCATGAAGCCATCTCCAAGGCACATGAAAACCTTGTGAGTCAAGCTTATATCATCATGCTATCTTGGGAAAAAGGATGAGCCTCTTTAGTGATCCCCTCACACATGATTAACCACTCCAATGACTCACTTAAGCACACCATCAGCCATAGTCCACTTAAATGAGAATTTCACCATGCTAACCCAACCGAACAACCTAATTTTCTTTAGCACCCAAACCTTCCTTGATAAGTGAGCCCAACCCCAAATCATGCATTGGCCAAATTGACCCAAAATGACCCTTCTCCCATCCTCTTTCAATTCAACATCTTTCCACACGACAACCCTAAATTGACTGCACCACGCCTCCCTGACCAAATAATGACCTGACCTTGGCTAGCCAGCTGCCTTGGCTGCCTGAAAACATCATGGCCAAGAGATCCAATATGGTCAAAACCCAAAACTCGACCCATCTAAGCTACCTCACTCAAATAGGCCATTGGAACCTCTCTTCCTTCCACCTAAGCGCCCCCCAGCCACCACAGGCAACCATGGCAGCTACCCTAGCCTCTCATATAAGTACACTACCCTCCACGACCAAGGGCAGAGATGCCAAAATTCATTAGAGAGACTCTGCTAAATTGTTTTAAGAGCCTCTTCTAGCCCTCTTAAGCTCAACCCAACCACTTCCAAGCAACCTCCTCCACTGCTTGAGCCCAATTTCTCAACCCAAATTCAAGCCGAAATAACACATATTTCACCACAACTCTACAATCAATCAAAACCAAATTTCTTGCACCCACACCATCACGACTCCAAATGAAGAAGAACCCCTACAAAAGCCCCATCATAGAGAACCTCCATCCCTGACTTTGATCAACACCCAAAATTGGCCTCCATCAAATTCGGGTCAAGGCAATTCACCACGTCCATAGGCTTCATCTGTGAGCTTGTTGGACCTCCCTGAAGCTTTTAAAACCATCTAATTGAGGCATCCCCTCTCAAATAAATGTATTGACTCCTCTACCCATCCTAAGCTTATTTTGATTCTACAAGCATGTTGGCATGATTGCAGGCTAGGTTAACCTCATGGATAAGTTCGTCTAGGTTTGATGAGTTCATAGAAACAAAACCGAGGAAATTTTTTTAAGTAAAGGATGAGATCTTAAGTTTATAGGGTGAATGGATCCCAAGAAGAACTAGACGGGGACAAAGAAGGAGCATTGTTGGATCATGCGTGTATCAAGCAAAGGGCTTTGATTGCACCTCATAATAGCACTATTCAAAAAGTGCGTGGTGACTCAGCTGGAGGCGTCAAATAGAAATGCGACGCGTAGCACTTTGACGGGTACGAGGAATGAGTCAGCGCCAATGTGTTTAAGTTGGAAAATAAGATATTTTTCAATTTATTTTATTTCTAGAACTTAAAAAATTCATATCTTGGTGTAAAAAATCACAAAAACAAAATTAAAAAACCCTTATGCTCAGTGAACATAGGAGAATAATGTGGAAATGGTTTCATGTCTATTTGATGCATGTATGATTTCTAATTAATTAAATAATGTATTTCGTATTTAGATTCTCCATTTGCATGGAAATTTCACCATGACTTGATTTTTGGGGCTTTGGTTCTCTCTATCATGAAGGATCTTCCCTGATTTTTTTCAAGGCTAGCAGAGGTCTCTAAACAGAGATCTCTATTTTTTAAGCATATCATGTATGTTTTGGTAAAAGAATTATATGAATTAAAATAATCATCAAAAAAATACAAAACTTGTTTTGGTAAGATCATTGTGGTCAGAGAACCCTAGGAAAAATACAAACTTGATTTAACTCAATAAAAATAACTGTAATTGTCATTAAACCCCAAAAAAATGTAATTAAATTGGACAAAACATAAAAATAATTTGCACAAAAAATATTCTCCACAGTAATTTAATATTAGAGGAGCTCGTCATAAAAATTTCAAGTCAATTGGAATTAATTTAACCACTAAAATGGATTAATTAAAAGAAATTGTATTTTTGGCACTAAAATAATTATAATAATTAAATTACAACTCAAAAGATTACTAAATTTGTTTTGGTATCTTCTTATGTTTACAGGAACCTAAGAGAAATAAAAGTGTAATTAGAATAAATATTTCATTTGTAAGTCATTTTTAAATATTTAAATAAATAAAAACTAATTAAAAGTCATGAAATTTTCTATGTTGTAAAAACATACTAAAATATCACATTTGGCTTCTTGATCACTCGGGACCAATTAAAATAATTTTTCTAATTTCTAAGTCAACATATTAATTTTTAAAAGCTAAAAATGTGTTTTATTTAATTTCCACTAAAATTATTCCAATAATTAAAATATAAACCATAAAATAATGAAATTTATTTCTTTAGGTTTCTTGAACTCAGGAGGTTCAAGAAAAATATAAAATTTAATTTTTCAATTAAATATTTTTTTATATTTAATTAATACTCAAAATAAAGAAATAATTCTAAAAATTAAATTAAACCTCTAAAAATCTTGAAAATTAGTCAAAGTGGTCCTCTAATCTAAATGAACTTCTACTCATTTTCTTACGAACAGAGTTTTTGTTTTGGTTGAGTATTGACATTTCATTAAAAATCCCTATTTTTTCATTTAAAAAATTATAAAATTAAATGAATTCAGAAAAATCACATTTTCTCCTCTAATATTTTAGTTATCTCATGAGTAAGGTAGTCTAAAAATTTAAAAGTTATTTGGGTTTAATTTAATGAATTATGGGGTGTTAAGGCCCTAAGGGAAAAATGGTAATTTTGGAATTTAAGTCTTAATTAATATTTTGGCTTAACCAAAGGGTAAATGGGTAATAAATGATCTTGATTGGAATTTCTTGATGATTGAAATATGAAAGGGATAAATGGTAGCAACCAGTCTCACTTTTGTCTCACTAAGGATAAATTTGTAATTTATCAAATTGATGAAATTCGCAAGAGTACTTAAATCAGAAGATATTGAGGTCAGGGTTTGACTTTGGAAGATCATAACCCACTAATTTAAAAACCCAATTAATGCTTTTAAAATGATTTACGATTCTTGATAAGTGTTAAAAGTAAAATTAATCAATTTTTTCCAAAAAATTATAAATCTACCCATTAAGTTTTACGGGCTTAGTAGTGAACCAAGCTTAATAAAAATTTTGCCTAATGAGGTTTAGGAAATGACCTAAAATCAAATTTGAAACTTTTTTAAAACACTAAAACCCATCTTTGAAAATCAAACTGACTAAGTCCCTTAATTAAGCTAAATTGCCTCTAAGGGCCTTTAACTGTATAATTCGTAAGTGAAACATCAAGTGATAATTACCTCACTTAAACTGATAATCAAAACATCAAGGTTCATTGAGCATAAGGGTATGAATTCGGTGAACCATACAGTAAACATAATTAGACTGAAATGAACTCAAGACGATTCGAGGGACTGTGAAATGTCTAGGATATTATCCAGAACCTTTTCATGATCCTTTGGGAATCTCAGAAGACATTTGGACATATTATGAATTTCTTGATGGGATCATCCCCACAGATGAATAAATTAGACCTACCAAAGTATGACATAGGATCTGGTAGGCACACCTTAAACCTGTACTCTCGACTTTCCCTACCAGCATGTTTTAATTCCTATAAAATTATGCATATGCTTTGCAAGTATTGACTTTTCAGGTTGAGGAATGAGAAGAATTGGTAGGTTACAATTTTAAGTTATGGCATTGCAATTTACTTTTATTTACCTTTTTGTGCCTCGCATTTCATAATAATAAATTTGCATGTTAAACAACAAGGTCACCCTTCAAGTCAAAACTGAAACTTCTATGATAGCTATAGAACTGAAACCAAAACCAAAATTAAGAAATCAAAATATGATAAAATCCACTGCCACAATAGTTAAAATATAAGATAACTTAAAATTTAATCACAAATAAAACAAACAAAAATGGTAACTAAATTAAAACATCTCTATCAGATGATTGGGAATCCCTCAGAGGAGGTAACCTACGGTTGCTAATGAGATTTCCCATTGTCTAAATGAAAGTATGGAACTCATCCAGTTGATTTAATAAATTCATTTGGACTAAGTGAATCCGAAGAAACTAGTGGTGTCGGAAGGTAAGAACCGTTGGATCTTAACCGGTGTAACTCTAATCAACTTTAACATTCCCCATAATATTTAAATAATCATAACCTTTAGAAACATTTGATTTGACATCACGACTTGACACATTAGAAAACTTAAACTCACTATAATGAGGGAGCTTAGAGCTAACTCTGCGGATAACCTTCTACAATAGTGAAAGGATCTACAATAGCATATCTTTCCTTAGAATTAAATAACAAGCCATAGGATTTTAAGGTTGTCCTTCTAGTGTGACATAAATCCTCAACTCATCTTTATGCCATTACTACTATACAATATAAGCCCTAACTTGTTTTAGGATTCTGAGGTTGTCATTCATCATGAACTAAATACTCACATTTTTCAGGCTATTTATGTGGTCGTTTCACACGAATGTAAGCTCTAATTAATAAAATTGACAGGATAACACACATAATTTCTTCTTGAAACTGAAGCTGAGCCATAGGATAGTCTGGGAAGTCACTAAGGTTCTCCTTAGGATCTGTGACATCCCGTAGTACCTCTTCCTTTGAATTCCAAAAAATAAAATGTTTCAAATTTGGGTCATTCTCCTTTCACACCTCTTTGTCTGATCTTTTCGAAATGTCCTATACTTTGAAATTCTTGAAGACAATATCCCATAATTTTTATCGAGGTTATCTAAGATGTAATTAACAATAAGGTCTTGCCTTTATAAGAAACTTTCAATAACCTTGTTTAATATAAACCCTATTTAATTTTTTTATTAAATAGGGGAATTTGTCGGTCAACATAATAAGTTATTTTTTGTAGACTTAAATGGGTGTCATAAGTTCTTTAGTTTATTTAACTGAGCCTTACCAGTAAGTAGTGTATTTATCTTTCGGGATAGATGCATTGCTTGAAGTATTATGCTCGTTTATTTAAACTGACAGAGGATATGAGATCAGTTCACTCTTGTATTTTCAAAATTTAAAATACCACTTTTCCCAAATTATATGTATAAAAATTAAATTAAATTAAGCGTTGAGATACTCATTCCAGTGACCGATAACTTCAATGTCTGAACTAATTTTATAGTGCCAACAGATTACTCCCACAACAAAATTCTTATACTTGTTATTGATTTATGATAAGGAGAAAGATATTTTATTTATATTACTTTCATCTTACAAAATCTAGTTAAATTTATTTAGTTGTTTACTTTATTTTCAAATGTAAAAAATTACCGAAAAGAAGCAAACTTCATTCCTTTTATAACATCTATAGTTTGAGTAAAAATATTTTGCAAAGTATAATTTGTTATCTAATTTCTTCTAACTTATTTAAAGATTTAAATTCTTCTAGTTGGTTTGATATTTGTGCTTAATCAAAAAGTACTATATTATTTGATAATGATACTTATATTTGCATAGTATCCCATATTTAAATATAATAATTACACTCTTATTTGAGTTGTTGCAAAGTAATAAAATATAAGAAAAATTTAAGAATATAACTGCATAAATCATAGTGTTGTCATATATGATCAGGATCACTTATCATAATGTTCTGATTGACCCATACGCAGTTGATGATGGATGGGGTACAACATGGGCAAAATCCTCAAGAAAGATGTTACATCTGAACTAGACAGCTTCACTATATGCTTTGGTTCAGAGTTTAAGACCTGCTAAGCTGGCATTATCGATTGCAGTTGAAGAGTCACCTCAAGATAAGAAGACGGAGAAGACCATGGAAGAAAAGGAGACAGAGACCTGAAGAGTATACTAGGGGTTTCTTCTGATTTAGGGGAGAATTCCCATGAGTCTCTGACTCTGTATGATTATTTGTTTTCCTCCGTGGGGTACATAAATTAGAGGAGTTCTGATGTTGGCTACATTTTGACTATTTCTAGCAATAACATAACTAATGATAGCCAACCTAATCCAGATCTTGATTTCAATTCTAATAATAATTCTTAAATCATACAAAATCTCTGTGACCGGGATGTGGAGGAGGGTGTTGAAGAGGGCAGTTATGATAGCTCCAAAAGTGACGTACTCCTTTTGGACTTTTGAAGAGCACCTATCAAAAATAAACTTGACCCCTCAAACTTCAAGGAAACTCCAGAAGAGCCATTTGTTCCAATTCAATAGATAACGCCTACTAATTCAGTGTGGAATTTGGAAGAGATAACAGAGATCAACTTAAAAAGCAAAAAAGTTTTGCCCCTAGAATAGGTGTGAAATACAATACAAAGTAGATGGTCTCTCAAGGAGAGCTGACCCCATCAGCAAATGAAGTACCCATTTGGGAAGGAATTGAAGAAACTGTTAACAATATAGTGGAGTACAACATGTTAGCCCATCTTCAGAAGTTGTCCACCAAACTAAACATTTGTGACACTCTGCTCCTGTCAAGTGAAAAGGGGAAGCTCTGGTTAGGACCTTATTCGACCCAAAGATTTGCTTAGCTCAATTGGTTGATAACCCCTTGGATTAGGTCTACTTGTTAAGAGAATAGTATAGTGTTAGCTTCACAGACAATGACTTGTTGCTTGGTAAAGCGGACCATAACTGATTTCTGTACATTTCAGTCACCATTGGCAAATTTAAAGTCTCTAGAGTTTTAGTTGATCCAAGAGCATCCATAAATGTGATGAACCTATGGACTTTAGAATACTTTAAAATCGATGCCCGGGAGCTCAAAACCAATGGGATGATATTAAGAGGCTTCAATTAGAGGGGAGAAAGAGCTATCGGATCAATAACCCTCCATATCGTGATCAGTGATCTGGCAAGGAGAACCGCAAAATTCTACATAATTGACTATGAGATATCCTTCAATGTGCTATTGGATTGACCATAGATCTATGAGTATTGGATGGTTCTGTTGTCTCTGCGCCAATGTATAAAATAATATGAAGGTTGTTAAGAGTGATGCATAAGGGAGATTTACAGCAATTTTTTGTGCAAAAAGTTGGAATCCATGAAGATGTCTCTTACTATGCACTTTTGAAGAAGACAATTTTCTCTAGAAATGCCACACCAAACAAAGCAAAAAAGCTGGAAGAGACACAAGATGAAGAACATCCAATTCTAGTTTAGCAGTCTCTCACCTCTCCCTGACAGCGAGATGGTGAAGATTTATTTAGAGCTCGCACTCGAGGTCGAGGTCAAGGAAGGAGCGATGGAATTGTTGGACAAAAGAATTCATGGATCAACATTGATCTGGAAGACATTTTTGGGGAAAAAGAAGTCAAGAAAGAAGCAATGATGATAAATTTAAAGAAGCCCCAGTTTGAGATTTATCTAAAAGGTGAAAAGAATGAAGAATACAAAACAATGTATGACCGGATTAACAACTATGTGCACACTGTGAACCTAAATTCATTCCATTTTAGTAAGGTCAAGGGTTTGGTGGTCAAGGAGGTGCATGACGTTGATGTCAAACCAATAAAGTTTTTCCAACCCTGAAAATGATGTAAAACTACAATACATTGCTTAATTTGAATTAGTGGAACTATCTTTTGAGTGGTATTTTCCTTGTGTTTAGAATTTCAACGTTGGTGTCGTGCATAAGAAGTGGTCTAAAAACTAGTTGCACCTTTTTGAGAAATTATGGAGCAATACCAGTCAACTATTCAGTTCAGAGTACGGTCTTGGGTTCGACACGGTAGGGCCAGTGGATGATACAAAGGAACTATCTTCTGAGTGGTATTTTCCTTGTGTTTAGAATTTTAACATTAGTTTTGTGCATAAGAAGTGGTCTAAAAACAAGTTGCATCATTTTGAGAAATTATGGAGCAATACCAGTCAACAATTCAGTTCAGAGTATGGCCTTGGGTTTGATACGGTGGGGCCAGTGGATGATACAAAATTTTTTCTGGTTTTTACTAATGAGCAAGATGAAGATTTCTTGGTGGCTTCAAGACACCTTGAAGATTCTAGAGTTGGAGATGCCCCTCCATAGCTTGAAGAAGAGATTAAGTCAACAACCAACAAGCTAAGAGAAGTTAACTTAGAATTAGTGAAGAGTCTAAAACAACTTTTGTTAGATCCTTGCTCAGTGACAAAGACCCCGCCAAACTTTTAATGGAGGTTAAAGATTGTTTTACGTGGAGCTAAGAGGAGTTTCTCAAATTAGATCCGAAGGTTGTAATTCATAAGTTGGGATTGGATTAAGTCGCTACTCCAATCAGATAAGTTGTTAGAAGAATGTGTCTGGAAATTGAGCAACAAGTCATAACAGAGGTTAAAAAATTAATAGATGCTAAGTTCATCCGTGAAAAGTAGTATTCGTCCTAGTTGGATAATGTGGTGTCAGTTAGAAGGTAGAATTGTTAGATTTGAGTGTGTATGGACTTTAGAAATTTAAACATAACATGCTCGAAGGATGAGTTGTCGTTGCCAATTCCAGAGTTAATAATTGATATCATGTCCACCCATGAAATTTCTCTTTTATGGATGGGTCATCCAAATACGATCAAATGAAGATGCTGCCAGAAGATGAGAAGCTCACAGCTTTCAGAAAACCAATTGGAGTGTATTGCTACACATTAATGTCGTTCGATTTTAAGAATGTTGGTGCAACTTATCAGCGAGCAATGATGAGGATTTTTTTTGGTCTCAGCCATAATCAAGTTGAATTTTATGTGGATGATGTGGTCATCAAGAATAAATTAAAATATGATCACTTTTATGATTTGAGAATTGTTTTAGATCTGCTACGACAGCTCAACCTTAAGATGAATCCCTTAAAATGTCCCTTCAGTGTTACGTCTAAGAAATACTTTGGGTTTGTTGTCCATCATTGTAGAATTCAAATTGATCAGGAGAAGATTAAAGCCATCTTAGAAATGCCACCCCCTAAAAACTTGAAGCAATTGCAATCAATTCAAGGTAAGTTGATGTATCTCAGACGTTTCATTTCTAATTTATCAGGTAGGTGTGAGCCTTTCTATACTTTAGTTAAGAAGAATGCAAAGTTTACTTAGGATGACAAATTTCAGCATGCCTTCTACAAGATCAAGCAGTATTTGATGATGACTCTTGTCTTAGCAGCTCCTCTCTCAGGTAGATCGTTGCTACTTTATATCAGGGCTTTAAACGATTCCCGCAGAGCCCTGCTAGCTCAGGTTAATGATGAGTGTAAAGAAAATTCTCTCTACAACTTGAGTCATCGTCTAATTTTGATGGAAGTGAACTATCTTCTTTTTGAGAAGCATTGTTTGGCATTGATCTTCTCCACCCAAAAGATCAGGTGCTAAATGCTTTATTATAAGGTCAACCTAATTTTGAAGTTTATTCCTCTGCAATACTTGATGACCCGACCAATGCTATCTGGTAAGTTAGCCAGGTGGTCAATGATATCATTGCAGTTCGACATAACTTGTTCTTCCTCATACTGTAAAGGGAAAAGTTTTCCCAGATTTCCTCACGGCGCATTCTTTATCAGTGGAGTCTCCACTCAATGACAACTTGTCATAAGAGCATATAATGAATTTTGAAGGCCCCAGTGCTTAATGCTCAACACAAGGAGATGTAATTTCGTGGAGCTTCATCAGCAAAGAAGGACAAAGATTTGTGAACGATAGTGTCTGCAAGAGCAAGAATTAGATAATCTTCATTACAACAGAACAAAAAATGTTGAGGTACTCCAACCATTTAACAAAGTCGTGAATAACAAAGTAGAATATGAAGCCCTCATAACTAGATTGTAGTTAGCCATTTCCATGATGATAACCAACAACAATTTATACGGTGACTTGCAATTGATTATACATCAGGTCGCCGGGTAGTAGAGAATTCTAAACCTAGACTCAAGCAGTATTTCTAGTATACGATGAAGCTACTGAAGTAGATTCCTAATGCAACGTTATACCAAATTCCTAGAAGATAGAGTGCCTTTACAGACACTTTGGCTTGAATTGCAAACGAATTTGCATGTCTACAGAAGGATTCTATTGAAATAACAGTCCAGAGACGTCAGGTCCTATCCTAAATTGACGTAAATACATTGCATAGATTAGGAAATGACAAATCAGTGATAACAGTTATAGAAACTATAGAAGATTGATGTCAACTATTAATAGATTCTTTCCAAATAAGAAAGTTATCAATTGAGAAGTCAGCAGCGCATTAGATCAGGAAAAGAGCTATGTCATATGCGTTGATAGATAATGTTTTATATCGGAAGTTATTTGATCAGAAGTGGTTGAAGTGCTTAAGTGGTTCTGAAGCACAATGTATTTTCGAAGAGGTGCACATAGGACTTTGTGGAGCTCATCAATCATGACCAAAGATTAACATAAAGATTAAGAGGCTAAAATACTACTGGCCCACAATGATGACCGACTTCATGGAGATTGCCTAGAGTTTTCACCAGTGCTTGGTGCACGGGGTGGTTCTACAACAACCTCTGAATGTGCTAACCTGACCATCGTGTTGTGGCCATTTGAGTGTTGGGACATAGATATTGTGATCCTCATAGAACCCCCATCTTTCAATGGACATCAATTCATCCTCGCAGATACTGATTACTTTTTGAAGTGAGCAGAGGTAGTGCCACTCAAAGAGGCGAAGACATACCACATTCTGCATTTCTTCAAGAATCAAATCATTTACCATTTTGGGTACCACATAGAATCATCTCAGATAAAAGGTTGACATTCAAGAGTATAAGAATCAATAATTTCTTCAGAAGATACAGGATAGATTGACAATTTACTATCTGAGAGCAAAAGTCTTGGCCAAGGCTTTTAACAAAACTCTCATCCAAGTCATACAAAAAACTTTGGATGGAAACAAAAGGATTTGGCACGAGAAGTTATTAGAAGCCTTGTGGGCCTATAGAACATCGTTCAAAACTCATAAACTGTCTACACCTTACGCTCTTGTGTACGGGTTTGAGGCTTTACTTTCGTTAGAAATTCAGCTTCCATCTCTCAGGGTTGTGTTGCCAAGGAGATCACTAAGAAATTGTCAAATTATGGTTAGAAGAGTTAGAAAGCTTAGAAGGAAAATGGCTACCAGCACAACATAATTTGGAGTTGGTGATTAATAGCTTATTCTTAGAAGACCTTTTCTTGCACATCGTAAGATAGGAGGAATGTTTGTTCCGACTTGGCAAGGACCATTTATGGTCGAGAAAGTCTACTTTGGAAGTTCTTATCAACTTGTAGATTTCCACGGAGAATGACCAATGCTTCCCATTAATTGGCAGTACTTTAAGAAGTACTACATGGCGTGATGTTTAGAAGAACAGGCCTTAGAAATAGAGTTATGTTCCTAGAAGCACTGGCATAGTAATTGTGTGCAACTGGGTCCAAACCCAAAATTAATAAAAATTTTCCTAATAGAAAAAACAAATTTTAAATAATAAAATTCAGTTTTATAATAAAAAAAAATATATTTTTTCCTTCCTTTCGTAACTAATAAATCTGACTTGTAAATAAAGAAAACTCATTAATAATTAAATTTTTATTATTCTTATTGTTCTAGGTTTGTCACCCTAATTCTTCCTTGTTCTTTCAAGAAGATATCTAATGAGAGGTTGATCCTTACCTTTAAATATGGTGTCATTCTTGTACTAGACAAAGAGAAAATTGAAGGAACAGTGATCGAGTTTGACATGAACTTTGCTCAGACAAAGCTGGAATATGAAGAAGAAGCCTTGACTACTGAGCTTTGTGACAACAAGATAGTGGTGAAACTTAGAAAAAAAGGAAAGTAGATTGCCACAAAGAAGAGGAAGTTTGAAAGAACTAATGAAGCAAAGGCAAGTGATAGCAAGAACACTGAGAGCAGCAAAATGAAGTTTATGGTGATGACTACACAAGGTGATTTTATCAGCACTGTGCCTGCAGACATTCAGATTGGAAGAAGAGAAACTCTCACCCCAAATTAGAGGTGAAATCATAATCATTGAATCCTCAAGATGCTAACAAAAATGGCAATTGAGCAAAGAAAGGAAAGGGTTGTTACGGACAGTACATCCGCTTCGGTGAGGACAAGTGTGGCAGTCACCATGATGCAAATTGTTCCTAAGGTGAGGGAGCTACCCATTGATGGTGAGCCATACATATCACAATTTGTCACTAAACCTTGGCAGTTGCATATTATCCCATAACACTAATTGGAAAGAATCGATAAAGTGTAGAAACAAGATTTTGAGTATTTTTAGAGGATGCAGGGCAGATACGTCAATATCTTTGAAGGCTTGGAGCTACATACAAATGTGTACTTTGAGTATGAACAAGAGCAGATCATGGAATGTGTGTTCTACCTAAGGGATTTGGTTCATGCAGGCCGTTTGAGGAGGAAGACTTTTTTGGAGCCTAGAAAGTGGATGTGGGCAAAGGAAGGATCATGACACAATGTTGTTGCTACAACAATTTTGCCAAGGATAGTGAAGGAAACCAGCAAGAAATACTTCATCACGATGAGGTCAATTCGATGTCAGGATTGATAAAGAGGATGATCAAGTTAATGGTGGCCTGACAAGTGTTTCCCACTAACAGTGTGTCTATTAGTTGCATCATCAACATATATGAAGAGGGCGACTGCATCCCGCCTCATATAGATCACACGACTTTGTGACGCCCTTCTGCATTGTGCCATTCATTAACCAGTGCAACATAATGTTTAGGACCAAACTCCAATTAGTTGGCTCAGGTGAATTCTGAGGGCCGATAGAAATATGTCTATTGGTAGGTTCAGTCCTATTGGTGAAAGGCATCGGTGCAGAAGTGGCCAAGCACTACATTCCGACTGTCCCCTACAAGAGAATCTCAATCACCTTCCAAGAAATGAGCAATGAAAAGAGGCCATTCAAGTACATATCAGATCCAGATCTAGAGAGTTCGCGACCTCTTGAGTTGTAAGTTACATAGAGAGAGCACACATCTAATGCACATCTATATGAGATTCTACTTTCGATAGTGGCTTAGAAGGTGATGTTATTACTTTTCTAGTTTATTGGGCAGATATAGATGGTGGACATTTTGAGGAATGATGCAATGATTCAGAATTATATCCATTTCAAGTTACAATATCTGAGTATGCTTTTCAAGGAATGATGACGGAAATCATTTTGGTGTATTCCTATATATATGGAGTCTCATTATGTAAATCTTTTAGCAGTTAAATGGAAATAAAAATGTCATATTTTACTTTTGATTTTTGTGCAATTGACAGTAAACGCCATTGAATTGAGCTTGTCTTGATTTAAATAATGTTGAATAAAGAACTATACAAATATAATAACAAAATAACAGCAAAAGAAATCTAAAAGATAAAAGGAAAATAAAACAAACAAACAAGAAATGAAGTGAAAATATGAAAACAACCATAATCTGAAAACATAAAAAGAAAATAAAGAGAATAAAATCTCTCAAATTTTGAGCTCTCATGAAATCTCATGAAATTTCCACAATCTCTACGAATCCAAATCTTGCACAATTCAATTTCTTACAAACTTTTGCAAATTTTCACTGAGTCTAAAAAATTTTTTCTTAGTTAGAAAATAAGGCCTTGGACCTTTTTTTCTCAACAAAACTCTTTTCTCAGAATTAGTACCCAAATTCTGATTCCCATCTCTCGAGATAGGTATAAGACCACCTTAAATGGAGTAAAGCATCCTATTCTCATATCTTCAAGATTGGTGTAAGGCCACATTAAATAGATTAAGGCGTCCGAGTCTCATCCTTTTGTGGTTTATACTAAAATTCAATTCTCATCTCAGGATCAGTAGCCAAATTCTGATTCCCATCTTTTTAAGATTGGTGTAAGGCCACCTTAAATGGAGTATGGCTTCTGATTCTCGTCCTTTCGGGGTTGGTTCCCAGATTTATATTTCATATCGGGATCAGCACCCAAATTCTGATTCCTATCTCTCGAGATAGGTATAAGACCACCATATATGGAGTAAGGCATTCTATTCTCTCCTCTTTGAGCTTAGTGCATGACCACCTTAAATGGAGTAAAGCTTTTGATTCTCCTCTTTTCAGGGTTGCTACCCAAATTTCAATTCTATCTCAGGATAAGTACCCAAATTCTCATTCCTATCTCTTGAGATTGGTATAAGAGCACATTAAATGGTGTAAGGCATTTTGTTCACATTTCTTCAAGATCAGTGTAAAGCCACATTAAATGGAGTAAGGCTTCTGATTCTCATCCTTTTAGGGTTGGTACCCAAAATCTAATTCCCAACTTGGGATGACTACACAAACTGTGATTCCCACCTCTCAAGGTAGGGACAAGACCACCTTAAATGGAGTAAGGCATCCTATTCTCATCTCTACACTTTGAGATCAGTTTGAGATTCATTTAAATGGAGTAAGGCATTTGATTCTCATCTCAGCACCGCTCGTCACCTCTTAGATTGGATGTGAGTCTCTATGCTTTCCTTCCTAACATGTCATTCCTCACGTGTTCACCACCTATTATATTGGATGTGAGTCCCTGTGCTTTCCTTCCTAATACAGTACCTTTTTCCTTGATCTATATTTGAGTTGGATATAAGCCCTCGTGCTTCCCATCTCGTTCCGGTCTTTTCACTTATTCTTAATTCCCAAAATTTTCTCGACGTTAAAATCACAACTAGAATTCCAACTAAAATTAAACCAAAATCAAACAACGAAACAATTGAATCTTCACCACATTCATCAGTTTCCTTTTTTTTGTCTCCTTAAATTCATTAAGAAGCCCTTTGTGAGGATTCACGAACACAAAATCACAGCAAAAATTTCAATTCCACTTTGGAATTTGCCAATTTGAAGGTACATCCACTATTCTTAGCGAGAGTTTCGGAATCTTTAGTCTTGATCGAAGGTTCACAAGATACTCCCCTGTACAAACTTTCTTCACTCTTTCTCCATTTCTGTCTAGGTGTGTTGGCTTGGAACGTCCGTGTTGGTTTTTAAAATCTATTCGGTCAACACCAATACGCGAGGTGTGCTTGGTTAGCACACACCTATTGCGGGTCCATTCATTGACCTCAATTTTGATGAGGTTTTTCCTTCCTCTTAGTGCTTAGGATCTAGCCATAGGACATTTCTTTTGACTATTCTAGAAGATTAGAGATGGAACACACCTACATATAAATTCAAACCACTTCCTTGCTTTCTCTGCAACCAACTTGGGTAATCATGAATCTCCAGCACTTGGAAAGTTGAGACCAACTTGTGAGGATTCAAGGAATAGTCCCCATAAGACTATTGAACTTAGGACAACCCTGGGTGGTTACAGTTTGGTATTTCACTCACTTAAGCACTACACACTTCTCCTCTTGTCCTAGTAGCTTGAAACTACACTCATTGAACCTATTCCCTTTGGCTTTTCTGGAAACTCATGTGGGTGGTCCCAAAGCTCTTAGCCCTTTGGCTAGGGTGGCTAAGACCCACACATGAAGGGTCCAAAATAAGCTTTCCCCTTGGTCTAATGGCCCAAATAAGGTAACCTTGTGATTAAAATCTTCAATGGATTTGAATCCCACCTAAACACCCAATTTTGGCCTTTTAGCCCCAAATTTCAAAAAATCCAAATTTCCCTTGAAACCCTAAATTTCAAAAAGTGGCCCAAATCCTCAAATTTCTCCAAAAATAATATTAAAACACTTAAAATCAACTAAATTGAGCAAAACACCACAATTCACTTTAAATTCCCAAGATACCCCCTAAATTTGCCAAAATTACCAAAATACCCCCATGTCAAAAAATTCCCAAAACCTCTTAAATCATTCCACCTCCTCTAAACCAAGCCTAACCATCTAATGGGACCAATTTGACCAAATTGACTAATTTTTTCCCTAAATGCCCAAATTTCGCAAATTCATCCCAATTTCCTCCAAATTCATTTCAATTTCACCAAATTTCAAATTTAAATCATTTTTCAACTTATCCAATCCTAATTTTCACTAATTTGAAACCTAATTAGACCAACTTCCAAACCTTAATTTCAATTATGTGTAAAAATCTCAAATTTCACCATACTATCAAATTTCATCAAATTTAGCCCCATAACCAATTCAGTTCTCCCAATTTTGAATTTTAAACTCTTCATAACATTCCCTTAGATCAGTTTGAACCCTCACTAGGTATAGATCCAAACCCTAACGTGACTTAAATCCAAGCCCAAGCCCCTAAGTCAAAATTCCATTAAATTGAATTCTCCCAATTTCACTACATAAATTATTCATGACATCCCTTTGGATCAATTGAACCCTTTAATCAATTTTTAAGCCAAGCCCAAGTCAAACCCAAATCCTATTTTTAGCCCAAACCATAATTTTGAACTTGGAATCCAAATTTATTCAAACCTCTTGACATTAACTAAGCTTAATCTTCTCCTGCCTTGAATAGCCCCCTTGGATGCTAATAAAAAAACCAAGGACCCAATTTTGGAGCCATGGACAAAGGTCCCTTGAATTATGCAAACTTATCCCCTGATTTGGTTAATCCCACTAACCCATGCAACTAGCCCGCCTAGCCTCAAGCTTATCATCATTAAAACTTCACTAACCTTCCCTGAACCAGCTAGTCATTTCCCCTCGCCTGGCCGACAAGCCTAGTCATCGGAAAACCCAAAATCAAAAAATTCATGCTTGGCTCAAACCCAATTTTCTACCCATCCAATATGGAACACTCCCTTTGGTGAAATGCATCGCTCAAGCCTTCACTTCAGTATCCTTCTCTACCCCCTGGCTTGACCAATTAAGCCTAAATTCCTCCTCCATTTAAACCGCCCCTCTCAAGGCCGAACAGAGGGTGTTGCTAATGTCTTAGGGATATCCTTCCAAACTGCTGTAAAAGCTTTCTCAGGCCTTCCTAAGTTCATCCAATCAATTCCAACCACTTCCGCCTCCATCTAACTCTACTTAGGACCTTAAAATTGAGGGTCATTTCTGCCACTCTACCAAACTTTACCAAGTTTCAAATTAATTGTTCCAAAAGCTTCCTCGGACCAAACAAAAAAATTTCCCATCAAAGCCCCTTCATTTTAAGAAATCTAACCCACAACTAGGCCAAACTTGAATCACCCTCTAACTGAACTCTTTCTTGGACTCAATGCTGGCTCAAATTGGTGCTTGGAGGAGCTTTGTAAGGCCACAACAAATGTCTGAAACCAACCCAATCGAGGCCTCTCCTCTTGGTCAAATGTATAGCTCACTAACCCTAAAATTGTGTTTGGCTTCGCCAATTATGAAGTGAATTTATTTTTCCTATGCATTTAAAAATATGGATGTTCTTTTCTTGATTAGATGAAACTATAGGAACAAACCATGAGTGATTTGGTTGAGTATCAAGCGAGATCCAAGCATTTTAGTGTGATTAGTTCTTGATTTATGTTTGATGGAGATAATGAACGTATGTCATTCATTTGTGTGTATATCCATCAGACTGTGGAGAAGGGGTTGGACACGAGCTTGGAACACAAAGTGTGGATGGAGTCAACGCTGATGTGGAAGGCGGCGTCAAATAGGAGTACGTCGGGTAAGTTGGAAATTAACTACTTAAATGACTTATTTAATTCAAAAATATTAAAAAATCTTAGTTTGTGTAGAAAAATCATAAAAAAAATTAAATACCTCTGTTCTCAGTGAATAGAGGAGAATCATGTGGACAAAAATAAAAATTTTTTAACTTATATTTATTTTTAAATTAATTAATTACTATAAAATTTTTTTAAATCATAGATAATTAAATATTAACTACCATGGGACAAAATTTTGATGTTTTATTCTCTTTGTGATTAGGAGAGTTCTTTAATTTTTTCAAAGTTAGAGAACACCCTTAACATGGTAAACTCTAATTTCCAAGGTTATGTCATCTCCTTTGCTTAAAATAATTATATAAATTAAAATAAAAACCAAAAAATTATGTGGTTTATTTTGGTAGGTCCACTGTGGTCAGAGAAACATAAGAAAAACAAAACATAGGTTTAAATATGTTTAAAATATAACTTCTTAGTTTAAGTCATTAAAAGCCATAACAAATCAAAAAAATAAAAAAAAATTCAAAAAATCATAAAAATTGATCCACATTGAAGAAAATGAACACATTAAGCCTCTGTAAAAATTTTGAATCATTTTAAATTGATTTAACCACTAAAGTCTATTTTAAAAAAATGATACTTTTCCATAAGAAAAAATTATAATAATTAAAATATAACTCAAAAAAATTATAAAAAGTGGTTTGGAGTGATCCTTGTGATCAGGAACATCCAAAAAAAATAAAATTTGAGCTAAAAACCAATTAACCTCCTTTTTTAGAAAAGGAGGGTATAAATGAAATTATCCAAATTGTTGAACAGTAGAAGATGAAACTGACTTGAATGATTTAAATGTTTGGGACTTAAGTTAGGAAGTTAATAATCCACTAACCTAGAATCTCAAAACATTGGTTGAGTCCTAAATTTCTCATCCATTCCAAAGGTCCTTTCAGCCATTAGTGAGCTAGGTAAAATCTATAGAAACTTGGCGGTTATTTGGAAAATAAACCATAATTAATCCCCTTCAAAAACTACAAGCTCAAGCTTGCATGTTGAAATTAATTATTTTTTATATAATTTAATGTTCATTTTATGCACGTTTTTTATGAAATTACACTTCAAAAGAACGTATTTTGCATGTTTTTGATTACATGTACAAGAAATAGATTTTTAGAGAAAATGGAGCAGAAATATTGCAATTAGAAGTCAAAACAAGGAAGAAAATTTTGACCTAACACATCCTGATATGTCTTTATATGCTTAATCTCCCTTACATTCATCACATGTTTTCGAATGAAATTACACATTAAAGAAAGGTTATTTTCATACGTATTTTGTAGGTTTAATAATTTGGAAAAAAATATAACTGAAATAAGGAGAAATGGAGGTTAAACGGAGCAAAACGGGGTGAAATAGTGGAGCTTTCCTATAGGGTGGTTCCTAGGCCCCCAATGTTTACTCCATGGCTCTAGTGACAACAACAAAATGGTGCCTAGGGGCTAGAAACCATCTAGGGGCAGTTTTAGATGTTTTTTGGTGGTTTTGGGATGTTTTGGAAGTTTTTGTGCAATTTGCACACCCCAGGATGATATGAAATAAATTCAGACACTTGTAAAGGCTTTTTAATGAAGGGATGTGTCTCTTGGAGTACAAAGATGTGTCTCTTGGAGTGAAGGGTTGTGTATTTTGAAAAAAAAAGGTGTTTGGCTTCTCTTTGAGCAAGGGGGCTGGAGCCTCTTAGGAGTGGTAATTATGGGTGTTTTAGGAAGAGTTTTAGAAGGATTTTTGAGAGAGTCTAGTGTGAGTTTATGGAGATGTAGATTTCTACATTTTCTAGAGAGATTGGTGAGGGAATTTTAGTGATATGAGTAAGGAAGTATGAGCGGTGCATAGATCGGAAAGATACATTGTTGGAGAGATTTTTCATCTTTCTTTCAAAAGGAAAAAGCTAAGTATTGTGTTCTTCATTATGTTATAATCATTGTAAACACTTTTTATTATATTTTATTTGGTTAAAATTAAGTTTTCTGTTGTGATTTATCCATGCTTTGTAAGTAGTTTCTTTACTCTTTCTTTTAATATGAAGTAGTGGCTTGTGTGGGAAAACTTGTTTTATGATAGAATTGTTTTTATTTTCATGTGATGAGTAATTTAAGTGGTAATAGGTTATGTTAAAAATTTTTGTAATTGAAACTAAGACTCGAATGAGCAGTGATCTTACAACTTGAGTGCTCACACATTGTAAAGTTGGCTATGATGAAGTAGTTTGGGTAGCAATGAAACTTTTAAGGAAATATAATTTTAAAAACTATTTGTTGACCTCAGTTTTGGTTGAGGTCTAGAAACTTCTTTAGTAGCCTAGGTTTAGCCATAGGACTTTCCTATTGACTAGTCTTAGAAAACTAGAAAAGGTACCCTCACCATTAGAAATTCAAAACTCTTCTCTTTACTCAACTTGAAATTCCACATATTGACCTTAACCTCTAGCATTTAGTAGGTAAGATCATTATGAGAGAATTCAAGAAGAGTCCCTATAGGATTACTTGGCCTTAGGATTGACCCTGGATGTTGACTTGGAACTAGGGTACACCATATCTTCACAATACATTGGTTTATGACTCATTTAGAATGGATATTTATCCAATTCTACTTGAAAATGCCTAACTTGGGCCTTTTACCCCTAAGCACCTCCAATTTGCCTGACTGCCCTTAGGACCCAAATTTGGCCAAAATTCTTAATTTTTTGCCAAAATACCCAAAATTGATCAAAACTTATTCCAAACACTTTCAATACATCCAAATTTGCCAAAACTGACAAAAATTTCCAAAAATGACCAAATTACCAAGATACCCCTCCATGACCCAAAAATCCAAAAATTCCAAAAATTCCTAAAAAATCCCAATAAATCCAAAATATTCACAATTTCATTTTGTCCAACTACACCCTAGTCCAATTTGGTCAATTTGACCATCTCAATATTCCAAATTTCATTTTTTCCAACTACACCTTGGTCCAATTTGGTCAATTTGACCATCTTTCATATTTCCAATTTCATTTTGTTCAACTACACCTTGGTCCAATTTGGTCAATTTGACCATCTTTGTTATTCCCAATTTCATTTTGTCCAACTACACCATAGTCCAATTTGGTCAATTTTACCATCTTTGATAATCCCCAAATTAGCCCCAATATTGGCTAACACCTCAAATCTCAACAATTGAATGCCTTAGACAATTTCATTTTGTCCAACTACACCTTGGTCCAATTTGGTCAATATGACCATCTTTGACAAATACCCCAAATTAGCCCCAATATTGGCTAACACCCCAAATCTCAACAATTGAATGCCTTAGATATTAAATTGGCATCCAATTTTTGTTAAAAATCCTTTATAAGGT
>JXCR01146884.1:151935-182400 GCA_002079205.1 Phalaenopsis hybrid cultivar | reverse complement strand
GATTTAAAGTAAATGGACACAGATTAAAACCATATTATGAGGGTAAAAGACCAAATTTTAAGGAGGTTTTAATGATCAGTCAACCTGAATGACACCTGAATAGGTCGTGCTGACGACGTTAAACCAATCGCTTATTGGGAGGCAACCCATATTTATCTTTACTTTTACTGCGATTATAGTAGTTTATATTTGAAATTATCATTATTTTGTGGTATTATTAAGCTCCACTACTCTTATTTACCCTTAAATCATTATAAAAATTGGATTTATAGAGAAAAATTGGAACGTATCCGGACCAGAGTGAAACTGTGAAAATTTTGCTTTAGTCGCCGACGGCGCCCTCGACGCCGCCGACAGTGGGTTTTTCCTAAGAGTCCAAGCAAAGTTAATACAGAGGCTTGCCGACGGCGCCCACAACCCCACTGACGGTGAGACCGATGAAATGGCGGTTTCTTGGGTTTAAATGGCGGTTTTTTGGGCAGGAATTATCCCTTTAAACTCTGAATTTTGATTCCTAGTTCATATTTTTCCCCCAAAATGAAGTGAAACTCCACCAATTTCATTCCTATGGCATCCAATTCCCCTGATAATCCCAGAATGCGAGTTTTCAATTGGCGAAAGTTTATTAGTGCAAAAGCGTAACGAATCTTCAACAAGTTACTGACAAAGAAAAGATTGATCAAGGAATGAGGATTCGTAAATCGTGGATTGAATAATCCCACGACTGCAATTGAAGAAACGATAGTGTGACGAAGATGGGAAGTGTTGTGCTACACTATCACTACCGTGGTGGTTCTTGTGGTAAAAGAATTTTATGCAAATTTACATGGAATCAACCAGGGAGTTGTTTATGTGCGAGAAAGATGGATCACTTTCACTCCTGCACGGATCAACAAATTATACAGGATAAAAAATGTTCTTGTCTGCCATTATTCCAATTTCGTCCCAACGAGAAACTAGATGAATGAAATTTACTAATATTTAAAGGACAAAACTGATGATTCGGAAACAAGAGAAAACGGGTATGTTAGTTTTTCTGTGACACTCTTAAATCCCGTTTTGAAACATTGGCACTTTTTCATTTCTGCGAAACAGTTACCGACAATGAAGATTGATAAAGTTTCTAAGGAAAAAACTATTTTGAATTACTGCATCCAAAGGGGACTGTCAATCGAGATTGGATCAATAATTGTGAAGTCAGTTTTGGGTCTGATCGTTCATGGGTCAACTTATGGGCTTGGACACCCCTTCAAAATTTTCTCACTTTGCAGTCAGTTCGAAATGTCCTACAAAAATTGGGAAAAGGTACTGCTACCTTGGAAGCCCTTCGACCCAATTGAGAGATTCTCAATTTTTGAAGATGAAAAAGACATGGCCATTATAGTAGATCAATCATCTCAAAACTCTTAATTCCTGATAAGTCTCTGGTGATCTTGAGCCAAATCAAGAAATTGAAGGAGGTACAAAATGTCATGAATGCGATTAATAATATCTCTGATTTCTTCGATCATCTAGACTGGAGGATGAAGGAACATTTTGATCACTCTGGACATTTAAAAGATAGCTTAATACAATTGATGAGGAGGATAAAGTTAATAGAAGAGGATTCCACTGAAGCGTTTCCATTCTGACTCTTCTACAACCTCTTCATTCATGTACAATCAATGGGTGATCTCAGAGGAGAATCTAGTACGGAGTTTGAAGATAAGTAAATTTATATTACTACCTGTCTATCTATCTATGTATTTTGATTTAAACTTTGTATTTGCTTTGCTTTAGAATTATGCTTTTAGATCTCTGTATAGCTGAGACTAAGCATAAGACATTTTGTTTTCAACATTTTGAGTGTTGTGGCTTGGATTGAGACACTGAATTAATGTATTGAGGTTAAGAAAATACCAAATTTAGGTGTGTTATGTAACATATACTGTACCCCTTGGAATTTATATATAAATGTGATGTTTTGTGCTGTGAAAGTTTATATGTGCTAAGTACATCATTTAGTCACTTAAAATTATATCTATAATGATTGAAAAGTTGTTGTTAAGGCTTGAAATTGATTGAAATCATGAAAATTTGGGATTTGAACCAAAATCAGTAGAGCCCACCGCGACGCCCTCGACGCCGCCGACGACTGACTTTTTCTAAGACTTAGGATTTAATTCCAATAAAGCACGCTGGCGGCGCCATCGACCCTTCGACGGTGAGCTCACGAGAAAACACCTTTAACCGTGATTTTGACTAGTCAACTCAACCCCGTCGACGGCGAGCTCACAAAAAAACACCTTTAATCGTAATTTTGACCAGTCAACCACATCATCCCCTTCCTCCTAAAAACACCATTTTCGACCTAGGGCTTGAAAGATCTTGGATTGGAGGCGATTTCGAGGCTTTTTGACACCNATACTAAACTTAGGTGTGTTATGTAACATATATTGTACCCCTTAGAATTTATATATAAATGTAATGTTTTGTATTGTGAAAGTTTTTATGTGCTAAGTACATCATTTAGTCACTTAAAATTATGTCCATAATGATTAAATGGATGTCGTTTTAGCTTGGAATTGATCGAAATCATGAAAATCCGGAATTTGGACAAAATCAATAGAGCCCGCCGACGGCGCCCTCGATGCCACCGAAGACGAGATTTTCCTGAGGCTTAGGATTTAATTCCAATAGAGCGCGCAGACGGCGAGCTCGCAAAAAAACACCGTTAACTGCAATTTTGACCAGTCATCCGCCACTATTCATCATCCCCTTCCTTCAAAAAACGCCATTTTCAACCTAGGGCTTGAGAGATCTTGGATTGGGAGGCGATTTCAAGGCTTTTTGACACCAGATTTCATCATCTCTAGGTAAGAGCTTCACTCTAAACTAAAAACATTTGATTTTCATNAAGTTTTACTTTACAACACTAGGTTGAAGTTATTTTCTGGGAAATTGAAGTCTCGTTGGTTAGGACCCTTTAATGTTACTTAAGTTTATACTTACGGAGCCGTTGAAATTGAAGATCAAAACTAGGAAATTGAAGTCTCATTGGTTAGGGTCATTTACTGTGACTCAAGTTTATACTTACAGAGCTATTGAAATTGAAGATCAGAAAACGAAAAGATTTAAAGTAAATGGACACAGATTAAAACCATATTATGAGGGTAAAAGACCAAATTTTAAGGAGGTTTTAATGATCAGTCAACCTGAATGACACCTGAATAGGTCGGGCTGACGACGTTAAACCAATCGCTTATTGGGAGGCAACCCATATTTATCTTTACTTTTACTGCGATTATAGTAGTTTGTATTTGAAATTATCGTTATTTTGTGGTATTATTAAGCTCTACTACTCTTATTTACCCTTGAATCATTATAAAAATTGGATTTATAGAGAAAAATTGGAACGCATTCGGATCAGAGTGAAACTGTGAAAATTTTGCTTTAGCCGCCGAAGGCGCCCTCGACGCCACCGACAGTGGGTTTTTCCTGAGAGTCCAGGAAAAGTTAATACAAAGGCTTGCCGACGGCGCCCACGACCCCAATGACGGTGAGACCGACGAAATGGCGATTTCTTGGGTTCAAATGGCGGTTTTTTGGGCGGGAATTATCCCTTTAAACTCTAAATTTTGATTCCTAGTTCATATTTTTCCCCCAAAACGAAGTGAAACTCCACCAATTTCATTCCTATGGCGTTTAATTCCCCTGATAATCCCAGAATGCGAGTTTACAAATGGCGAAAGTTTATTAGTGCGAAAGCGTAACGAATCTTCAACAAGTTACTAAAAAAGAAAAGATTGATCAAGGAATGAGGATTCGTAAATCGTGGATTGAATAATCCCACGACTGCAATTGAGGAAATGATAGTGTGACGAAGATGGGAAGTGTTGTGCTACACTGCCGCTACCGTGGTGGTTCCTGTGGTAAAAGAATTTTATGCAAATTTACATGGAATCAACCAGGGAGTTGTATATGTGCGAGGAAGATGGATCACTTTCACTCCTGCACGGATCAAAAAATTATACAGGATAAAAAATGTTCTTGTCTGCCATTATTCCAATTTCGTCCCAACGAGAAACCATATGAATGAAATTTACCAATATTTAATGGACAAAACTGACGATTCGGAAACAAGAGAAAAAGGGTATGTTAGTTTTTCTGTGACACTCCTAAATCCCGTTTTGAAACATTGGCACTTTTTCATTTCTGCGAAACAGTTACCGACAATGAAGATTGATAAAGTTTCTAAGGAAAAAACTATTTTGAATTACTGCATCCAAAGGGGACTGTCGAT
The DNA here is from genome assembly GCA_002079205.1 of Phalaenopsis hybrid cultivar. NCBI lineage: Eukaryota > Viridiplantae > Streptophyta > Magnoliopsida > Asparagales > Orchidaceae > Phalaenopsis > Phalaenopsis hybrid cultivar. The sequence goes on along the minus strand of JXCR01146884.1, from coordinate 178,118 downwards.
CGAGATTGGATCAATAATTGTGAAGTCAGTTTTGGGTCTCNAAATAAATACAGAAGCTCACCGACGGTGCCCTCGACCCCGTCGACGGCGAGACTGGCGAGATGGCGGTTTTTAGAGTTTGAATGGCAATTTTTGGTGGTTTTTGGGTGGGAGTTATCTTTTTAAACTCCCAAATTTGATTCCTAAGTCATATTTCCCCCAAAAATGAAATGAAACTCCATCAAGTTCATTCCTATGGCGTCCAATTCCAATGATAATCCCAAAATGTGAGTTTTCAATCGGTGAAAGTTTATTTGTGCGGAAGCGCAGCGAATCTTCAATAAGGTACTGACGAAGAAAAGATTGATCAAAGAAAGAGTATTCATAAATCAAGGATTGAATAATCCCTCGATGGCAATTGAAGAGACGATAGTGCGGCGAAGATGAGAAGTGTTGTGCTATACTACCGCCGCCGTGGTTGTTCCTGTGGTAAAGGAATTTTATGCAAATTTGCACGGAATCAACCAGGGAGTCGTTTATGTGAGAGGTAGATGGATCACTTTCACTCCTACATGGATCAATGAATTATACATGATTGAGAACGTTCCTGTCTGCCATTATTCCAATTTCGTCCCGAAAAGAAACCAGATGAATGAAATTTCCAATATTTAACGGATGAAACTGACGACTGGGAAATGAGAGAGAACGAGTATGTTAGTTTTTCTGCAACACTCCTAAATCCCATTTCAAAACACTAACACTTTTTCATTTCTTTGAAACTGTTACTGACAATGAAGATCAGTAAAGTTTCTAAGGAAAGCGCTATTTTGAATTACTGCATCCAAAAGGGACTGCCGATCGATATTGGATCAATAATTCTGAAGTCGGTTTTGTGTTTGATCGTTCATGGATCAACTTATGGGCTTGGACCCTTTCCACAATTTTCTCACTTTGCAGTCAGTTCCAAGTGTCCTACAAAAATTGGGAAAAGGTACTCCTACCTTGGAAGCCTTTGGACCCAACTGAGAGATTCCCAGCTTTTAGAATTATGCTTTTAGATCTTTGTATAGTTGAGACTAAGCATAGGATGTTTTGTTTTCAGCATTTTGAGTGTTGTGGCTTTGATTGCAATGCTGAATTAATGTGTTGAGGTTGACAAAATACCAAACTGAGGTGTGTTATGTAACGTATTTTGCAACTAATTGTGATGTTTTGTGTTGTGAATGTTTATTTGTGTTAGTACATCATTTAATCACTTAAAAATTTGTGATGTTTTGTGTTGTGAATGTTTATTTGTGTTAGTACATCATTTAATCACTTAAAATTTATGTCTAGAATGACTAAACGGATGTGTGTTGTGTAACGTATATTGTAACTCTTGAACTTTATATATAATTGTGATATTTTGTGTTTGAAAGTTTATTTGTGATAAGTACATCATTTAATCACTTAAAATTATGTCTATAATGATTGAAAGGATGTCGTTAAGGCTGGAAATTGATCAAAATCACAAAAATCTGGGAATTGAACCAAAATCAATAGAGCCCGCCGACGGCGCCCTCGACCCCACCGACGACGGATTTTTTTCGCGAGTTCTGATTAAATTTCAATAGAGAGCGCCGACGGTGCCATCGACCCCGCCGATGATGAGCTCGCAAAAAAATACCTTTTACCACAATTTTGACCAGTCAACCGCCACTATTATCATCCCCTTCCTCCTAAAAATAAAATTTTCGACCTAGGGCTTGAGAGACCTTGGATTTGGGGCGATTTTAAGGATTTTTGACACTAGATTTGATCTTCTCTAGGTAAGAGCTTCACTCCAAATTAAAAATATTTTATTTTCATCATAGATTTCTTCCACATTAAGGAGATCCAAAAAATTTGAGAATGTGAAGAAAATATTGGGAAGAAATTCATGGAACTTAGTTTTGAAGTCTTAGAATTACTTTTGGAAGCCATTATTTGCATATTTGAAGTATTCTTTGGAATTTTTTCTATAATTTGATTAGATTGAAATGGCTCCACAACAAAAGAGATGAATTGAGTTTGACGAGTCGCACTTCATCAATGCGATGGCTCAAACAAGATTTACTTCAGTATTTAAAGGAAAGAAGTGTATACAAGATCGATTTTTTGAGATCCCTGGGAGGAGAGATTGAACGAGTTATTGCCGAGCGGAGGTGGGAAAACTTTTGTTACACCACCAACAAAGATGATGCAAATGTTGTGAAGGAGTTCTACGCCAACATAATCAATTCTGAAGATGGAATAGTTCAAGTGTGGGGATTTCCTGTTGAATTTAATATCGCTCGCATCAACACCTTTTATGAAATCCTAGACTCTTATAGCTGCCACTATGAATCCTTTAGTATGATGGAAGGCTCCCTGAATGGTGTAATAAACTTTCTCACTGATGGGAAAGGAACGTGGAAGATTAAACAATGAGAACGGGTAAATTTTTCTGCTTCCATGTTAAATGCCACCTCTAAAGCGGGACACTATTTTATTCCCTCTACTCTGTTACCGAATTATCACCATAGTGAGGTAATTAGAGATAGAGCTATTCTGAATTTCTGTATTTAGAATAATAGAACTATAAATGTGGGGAGAATTAATTTTAAGAATATATTGACTACGATAAGGAGTGAGACAAGTGGAGGTTTAGGACATCCTGACCTTATTTATGCACTTTGCCAACTTTCTGGAGTGGAAGATGGAGATGAAGAATGGGTTTATCCAATGAAACCCATTAGTAAGGCAAATTTGAAAACTTATGAATCCCATGAGAAATGGAGAACTGTTATGAAACCCATCAGTAAAGCTAATTTAAAGACATATGAATCTCATGAAAAATGGAGAACTTGGAAAGTCAAGAACCTTCTACTAGTAGAGATGTCCCCTCTATAAGTTATGACCTTCCACCTTCTAAATTAGTAAGGCTAATTTGAAGACTTATGAATCCCATGAGAAATGGAGAACTGGGGGTAGAAGATTAGTAAAGCTAATTTGAAGACTTATGAATCCCATGAGAAATGGAGAACTGGGAGTAGAAGATAAGAACCTTCTACTAGTAGAGATGTCCCCTCTACAAGTTATGACCTTCCACCTTCTAGTTCCACTACCCTAACTAACTTGATGAATGAGTTGACCTTGCAGCGGAAGAACATAAAATTAATAAATGAAAGGATTGGAGGTTTAGAACGTTTATATGATTATGATAGTGAGTACCTTCAGAGGCATTCAAATTTTGAGGTAGCTTATTACGAAGCTTAGGCCCTACACTATAGAGGTGAACCTGATGTTACTTTCCCTGAGTGCCCTCGATATACTCAGTATCAGTCTAATCCACCTGCTGATCAAGGAGATGAAGACATAGTTTGAGATTTTGATATTTGAATGTAATTGATGTACTTGTACTTGTACTTTTATTTTTGTGATCTTTTGTAATAAAAATGGATGTTTATGTGTATTTGGACTTTCATTTTTAATATTATATTGTACTTGGATAATTATTAATTTCTACTATAAAGTTAGTATGGTAGTTAAATTTACATGTGTAGTATAATAGATGTTGAGTAGTTTTTTGTGGATTGTATTGTAATGTGATTTTTATTTTTGCATTTTAATTGTAATTATTTTGTGTAGTATTGTGGTTGTGTTAGGAATTATTGTGCTTGTTTAATGTTTTAGGTTTATACTTATTTCAAAATTTCATTACCCATAAATTTCTCTAATGATTTATATGTGTAGAAAGCTCCTAATGTTACAGACCAGGTGAAATAGAAATTTTGAGAAGGCCTGCAAAAATTTCAGAATAATGAAAATGCCTAAAATACTTAGGTATGATTCATATTTAGAGTTTTTCTTTCCACCAGTATCATTTTATATTGAGAAATTTAAGTTTGGGGGAGGGAAGAAAATGGTTAACTATTAGATGTCCTCTATTTAATTATTTTTGAAAATTATTTATATGATTTTATGTAGTGAATTTAATTTAAGTAACTATATTTTGTATCTATTTAATTATTATAGTAGAATTAAGGAAATATTTTTGTAATGAAAATTAATTTTGTAACTTAAGATGTTTATTATAAGAAATAAGATTATAATTAACTATTTAAAGTAAAAGAAACTATATTTTGAAGTATTAAGAATCTGAAAATTCATTTGAGAAGAAAATATTGGGGCTTAATGATGTAAGAACTATGAAATATTTACAAGGTAAATGAATGCTTTGAGTTTCAATTCATTTGAGAAGAAAAGATTGAGGCTCAATGATGTAAAAGCTATGAAATATTTATAAGATAATGAAATGTTGAGTTTCAAATTTAGGGAAAGAAAAGTGAAGTTCAAAATTATTAAGGCTATCCAGATATATTTCAAATTTAGGGAAAGAAAGGTGATGTTCAAAATCATTAAAGGCTATCCAGATATAGTAATCTTGGGATTCAATGATGTGAAAGCTATGAAATATTTATAAGGTAAAGGAATGCTTTGAGTTTCAATCTCAATGATGTAAAAACTATGAATATTTATAAGGTAAAGGAATGCTTTGAGTTTCAAATTTAGTTCATTTGAGAAGAAAAGATTGAGGCTCAATGATGTAAAAGCTATGAAATATTTATAAGATAATGAAATGTTTTGAGTTTCAAATTTAGGAAAAGAAAAGTGAAGTTCAAAATCATTAAAGGCTATCCAGATATAGTAATCCTCACTTGAAAATAAAAACTATGAAATGTTTATAAGGTAAAGGAATGCTTTGAGTTTCAAATTTAGGGAAAGAAAGGCGAGGTTCAAAATCATTAAAGACTATCCAGATATAGTAATCCTCACTTGAAAAAGGAAAAAGAAAGTATTGACAATNGCGAGCTCGGCGGTTATGCCCAATCAGACTTTGGATAAGGCCAAATTTTGAAAGGATGCTTAGGCAACTCTTGGGAAAACTCATCCATAACTTTAAAAGAATGTTTTAGCCTAAAATTGAAGAGCGAGGAAGTCTGAGAGAGAGTTCCTGAAAGTTAGAAAGGTTCCAATAGTGTGTAAAAATTGTGAGGAATTCTTCAAGAGATTGTAAGAGTGGAGGAAAAGTGAGAGATTTCTTTCTCCTTATTGCTTCAAATTCTTCGAGAGATTGTAAAAGTGGAGGGAAAGTGAGAGATTTCTTCCTCCTTGCCGCTTTAGAGGAATTCTAGTAAGAGTGGAGGGAAAGTAAGAGATTTTTCCTCCTTTCTACTTCGAAGAAGAATTCCGTGCACTGTAAAGAAAGGAAGAGATTCAGAGGAACTTTGAGGAGTGTTCTTGGGGAGAAATTAGAGAAATGTTATTTACTTACTATGGTTTGAATGACTTTGATTTTATATATGAATTCTGAGTTTTGTTGTGTTTTCCCCATGAGATCTGAGTGGATTTCTCTTTCTCCTTGTCTTGAGATTTCTGAAATGTTGATTTGAATTGTTGAAGCCATGAAAATGTTTAAGAAATTGTGATGATCTTTTTACTTCGATCTTAATTTACTTTCAATCTAGCCAATTGATTTGTTAAAATATGTTGAGTTTTACAACTAAAGTGAGGATTACATCCAAGATTCAGGGAGGTCAAGGCCCTTGGAAGTTGGGTGCAAATAAATAGGGAAATGATATTATCGGGTGTAGAATTAGAGATTTTAAAGTAACAGAGTAAAATTCTCAATTCGGTCCTATAGTTTGGGTGCTGATGTGTAGATATTAGCCCTCAAGCANATCCTCCTAGCCTAGCTGCAGATTCAGTAAACAAGCGTAGGATTAGTCAATGTTCTTTATGCCTGGACCAAATTGTAAAGAATAGATATGTTCCTATTTGGCACAATATAATTTGAACTAATTCACTTTATCCATTCACTATAATTTCTTGGCAAGGAGAATTATGCTTTCTTATATATTGAATATCACATTTGAACCTTCATTAATATATTTAATAGTTATTAAAATTATGTATTTATTTCAATTGCCTATTAGTGTTAGATAAGCAAATTGAACTTGGTTGTTGCAATTAAAGTATTACTTTTCTAAANTCCATTCACTATAATTTCTTGACAAGGAGAAGGATTCTTTCTTATATATTGAATATCACNAAACAAGCATAGGATTAGTCAATGTTCTTTATGCCTGGACCAAAAGGTAAAGAATAGATATGCTCCTATTTGACACAATATAAATTGAACTAATTCATTTTATATATTAACTATAATTTCTTGACAAGGAGAATGATGTTTTCTTATATATTAAACCATACTTTTTATCATTAATTTTTAAAATTATTTATTTATTTCAATTACCTTTTAGTGACAGATAAGCAAATTGAATATCGTTGTTGTGATTATNCTGTGGGATCGATATCTAGGACTCCATTAGAGCCCTATATTACTTGAGTGATACGTATACTTGCGTTAATAACTGTGACTTTACAATTATTGAATATTTATTATGTCCATATTTATCAAATTTATAACTGTTATTAAGTTTTGGTACAGTTGTTGAGGGATTAAATCTTTTAGCAACAATATTAAATACTTATATTTTGAAGCATATATAAAGTCGCGGTCAGTTCCCGAGCCACCTTAGCGCCCCCTACCCTGGTCAGCCACCCTAGTCACCAGAGGAGCCAAAATTTAGAGCTCTCATGCCTCNCTTTACAATTATTGAATATTTAATACGTCCATATTTATCATATATTTTAAGCATATATAAAGTCGCTGTCAATTTTGACCAGTCAACCGCCTAATAGTTAAAGATTAGGTGTTTAGATATGTAAATATATAGGAGTTGCATGGTACATATGTAATTGTCCCACAGGTTTTTTCCATAGAGTGCGCCGAAGGTGCCATCGACCCCGCCGAAGGTGAGCTCACAAAAAAACACCTTTAACNATCTAGGACTCCATTAGAGCTCTATATTACTTGAACGATACATATACTTGCGTTGATAAGTGTGACTTTACAGTTATTGAATATTTATTACGTACATATTTATTGAATCTCTAACAGTTATTAATATTTTGGTACAGTTGCTGAGGAAATAAATCTCTTAGCAGCAGTATCAAATACTTATATTTTTAAACATATATAAAGTCACGGTCAAGTTTTTGGCATCGTTGCCAGGGAGTGAAAAAACAAGTATTACAATTAGAGTAACAGAAAAATTAGGATTATTAGAACATTTTTACTTGAATTGCAATTTATTTTCATATTTAGTTAACTATTTTACTATGTACTGATTTCAAATTATATGCGTAAATTTGATCCTGAAAATCTTATACACTACAATTCGGATTTAGAACGCACTATTAGAAAGATTAGAAAATTGAGAAGAGAACCTAGAAATTCTGATACAATGGAAAACAACCTGAACAATCAAGGAATATAAAATGAACACCAACCTAGACCCCTACAATATTATGCAAATCCTACAGCAGATGAAATTCACTTATTTATCTAAAATCCTGATGTAGCTGCTAATTCATTTGAGCTGAAACCTGCTATTTTCTAAATGGTACAAAACAATCAATTCGGAGGTACACCAAATGCAGATCCTAATTTACACCTCGCTAGTTTTTTAGTACTGTAGTATGACAGAGTCTTAAACGATGTTGGTAGACTTCGACTTTTTGCTTTTTCAATGAGGGATAAGGCTAAGATGTGGTTAAATTCGTTAGCACCAAGATCTATTGGAACTTGGGAGGAACTTTCACAGAAATTTCTATCCAAATATTTCCCTCCATCCAAAACTGCTAAACTTAGAAATGACATAACATCATTCTGTCAAATTGATGGAGAGTCAATATACAAAGCTTGCGAGAGATTTAAAGATCTTCTTAGAAAATGCCCTCATCATTCATTACCAGATTGGTTGATAAGTCAATTTTTTATAATGGATTAGTTGGATCACTTAGATCGATTATAGATGTTGCGGCTGGTGGTTCGTTAATGTCAAAATTGTTTGATGAGGCTTATTCATTAATAAAAGAGATGGTTACCAACAATTTTTAATGGCCCTTTGAAAGGGTAAATCCTACAAAGTAGATTATTCATTAATAGAAGAGATGGCTACCAACAATTTTCAATGGACCTCTGAAAGGGTAAATCTTAAAAGAGTAGCTAGTATCATTCTGATGCAATATCTATGTTAGCTTCGCAGATTGCTGCAATATCAAAGAAATTAGATCATTGTGTCTGAACGGGTAAATCCTAAAAGAGTAGTTAGTATCCATGATTCTGATGCAATATCTATGTTTCTAAAAGAGTAGCTAGTATCCATGATTCTGATGCAATATCTACGTTAGCTTCACAGATTGCTACTAAAAGAGTAGCTAGTATCCATGATTCTGATGCAATATCTATGTTAGCTTCACAAATTACTGTTAGCTAGTATCCATGATTCTGCTGCAATATCTATGTTAGCTTTGCAGATTGCTGCAATATCAAAGAAATTAGATCATTATGGGATGAATTATTCTCCAACACCTCCTATGATGGAAGAGAATTCATCTGGGCAATTTGTGGATGTACAACCTTCATTTGATACTTTAAATGTTATTAATAGACCTAACAACCCTTATTCAAACTACTATAACCTAGGTTGGATGAACCATCCAAATTTTAATTGGAATAATAATTCTTCTAAAAATCAACAATGGGTGGAATCATCCAAATTTTAATTGGAATAACAATTCTTCTACAGATCAACAATGGGAAAACAACCTAGTGAACCCATTAAGAAATTCATCCAACCAAGGAAATGTTAACTATAGACCTTCTTATCCTCTAGGATTTAGCAAAATCAAGGAACTGCTATTAAGAATATTGAAAGCCAATGAGGGCATATCGCTACTACACTTAGTAACCGAACATTGGGAACTTTTCCTAGTATTGTGGAACCAAATCCTAAAGATCAAGGAAAATAACAAATCAAAGAAATACAATTACGAAGAGGAAAAAAATTGGAAATAAGAGTACAAGGAAACTGAAAAAGAGAAAGTGGATATCAAAAAGAAAAGGATCATGAATACCCAGATTTAGAATATCCATTTACACCAATGAAGATTACTATGGAGAAACCTCCACCACCGTTTCCTCAAAGATTGAAGCAACAAAAACAGAATAAACAATTTTCCAAATTTTTAGAAATTCTTAAGAAGTTAACGGTAAATATTCTCTTCGTAGAAGCTTTAAAGCAAATGCCAAATTATGTGAAATTTATGTAAGATATTCTGAACAAGAAAAGGAAGTTAACGGAAAGCATGCACTTAGCTCAGAGTGTAGTGCAATTATTCAGAAAAAGCTTCCTGAAAAATTAAAAGATCCTGGTAGTTTCACTATAACACTTAGCGAAGAGTGTAGTGCAATTATTCCGAAAAAGCTTCCTGAAAAATTAAAAGATCCTGACTGTTGCACTTAACGAAGAGTGTAGTGCAATTATTCAAAAAAAGCTTCTTGAAAAATTAAAAGATCCTGGAAATTTCACTATACCGTGTGCTATCGGTGAAAAATTTTATGGAAGAGCTTTATGTGATTTGGGAGCAAGCATTAATCTTATGTTCGTGGAAGAGCTTTATGTGATTTGGGAGCCAGCATTAATCTTATGCCTTTATCAATTTTCAAAAGATGAAGATTAGGAGAAGTCTCACATACTTTTGTAACTCTTCAGTTAGCAGATCGTTAAGTTAAATATCCTAAGGGAGTTATAGAAGATTTGTTAGTAAAAGTGGATAAATTTATCTTTCCTATGGATTTCATTATTTAGATATAGAGGAAGATAAAGAAATAACTATCATTTTAGAGAGATCTTTTTTAGCTACTTGAAAAGCTATGATAGATGTTCAAATAGGAGAATTAACTATGAGAGTTAATGATCAAGAAGCGACTTTTAACATTACAAAATCTATGAAATACCCTACTATTGAAAGAGATAATGAATGTTTTCGGATGGAAATTAGGAACATCTATTAAAAGAACATTTTAAAGAACATTTTGAAGAGAAAGAACAATTTGAAGAGAGTTATGAAGTTATGTTGGATGAATTAGAAAATGAAGAAATAGATTATGTTCATAAAATATTTGAGATGCTGGATATTATGAAAAATGCTGATAAGAATCTATTTCCATCAATTATAAAACCAGTTGAACTTGAGTTGAAAATATTGGCTAGNCCAATTGCACCCATCCAAGCTGGCCAACCCTGATTGGTCTTTGGCACTTTGCAGCCCTCCACATAAGCTACTAATTGCGCCCATTAGTTGGCCCTGATCTCCAACCCAGGCCCTTCTATTTAAACCGCCTCTTCCATGGCCAAATTATGAACTAATCAATTTCCTTGGGGAGACTCTATCCAACTGCTTCTAGAAACTCTCCAAGAACTCCTAAGCTCAAGCCCAACATTTTCTCTCTCTGGATCCCTTTGTGAGAGCTCAATTTTGAGTTCAAAATTTAGGGAAAACCAGGACATATTTCCCCATACCTCCACAGTCCACCAAAGTTCAATTAAACTTGCACACACCATCCCTTGAGTGATTGGAGTTGATTCCCCACAAAAGCCCCATCACAGAGAGCCTTTAGCATAACCCTAGACCAACACTTGAAATCCACTTTAATCAAAATCATACCTAGCCATTTCACCACAACTTAGGACTTCATCTGGAGGTTCATTGAAGTCATTTGAAGCTACTACAACCATCTGATTGAGGCATCCCCTCTCAGGCAAAAGTATTGAACCTTAACCTTAAATTGAGCTTAATTTGATTCTTCAAACGTGTTTACTGTATTTAATGCTCGATCAACCGTATAGATAGGTGCATTTTGAGTAGATGAAGGTGTAGGAACAAGCCTAAAGTGATTTGGTTAAGTCTATCTTGAGATCTTAAGGCTTTAGTGTGGACAACTTCCGAGTCAAGTCATTTAGGGATGATGAACGGATGGTAGCTAAGTCACAAGGCGACGTTAAATAGCGGAGCGCCGCGTGGCCATTCAGAGCAGCCGTAGGTTAAGCTGGATAAGTAGAAAAATCTGGAATTTTCTGATTTATTTAAATGCCAAATATTTGAAAATTCATATCTTTTCATAGGAATATCATAAAAATAAATTTAAAATACCCTCTTTCTCAGTGAACAAAATAGAATAATGTAGATTAAAAATAAAAATTATTTGTTGACTCTTTAATTTTTAATTAATTAAATACTCTTTAGGGTATTTTAATTCATTATGACTAGGCCTTGCTCACCATGGCTTGAAATTTTTAGAGTTTGTTCCTCATAATAAAGGTTATGTTCTCTGATTTTTCTAAGGTTAGAGGACATCTTTGTGCTTCTAACCGTAATTTTTAAGCTAAGATGGCTATTTTAGCTTAATTTAATTACATGAATTGAAATATCACTTAGAAAATTATAGGATAAATTTTAGTAGCTTTTATGGGGTCTGAGAAGCTTAGGAAAATTATCATGATAGTTTGAATAATTTTGTACATTTCTGTATTTAATTAAGTGTGTATGTCTTGTAATAATTTATTTAAATTAAATTTTATTCAAAAATTGACAAAATCATTTTCACATTGTGTGCAAAAATCATGTTAATTCACTGCAAAAATTAAAAAATTATTTGATTAAGTTTAAGCACTAAAGTTGATTTTTTAAGAAACATTATATTTTTGTACAAAAAAAAATTATATTAAATAAAGTACGCTAAGGAAAATTATGAAAGTGGTTTTCTGAGTTCCATGTGATCAGGAGCACATAGTAAAAATAAAAGTTATTTTTGATAAAATGCTTGATTTTTTATATAAATGTTAAATTAAAAATAATTTAAAATTCTAAATTCCAAAAATATTTCAAAATGTTCCTAATGGTTCTCTGATCACTTAGGACTCATTAAAATATTTTTTTCTAATTTTTTTAATTTAAAAATTTTTTTAAAAGGCTAAAAATGTATTTTCTTATTTTCCTCATTGAAATAGTTATAATTAATTAAAAATCATAAAAATATAAAATTTGATTCCCTGAGTTCTTTGAACTCAGAAGGGTTTAATAAAAATATAGAAATAATTTCTGTAATTAAATTTTGTTATCTGAGTAATTAAAACATTATTTTGAAATTAATAAATAATTAATAATTAAATTTTAATTCAAAAAATCATGGAATTTTGCCTAAGTGTTTCTCTAACCTAAGGGAACATCTAATAATTTTTCTGTAAACCAAAAAATTTATTTTGATTGATTAAATGAATTAATTTTAAAAATCTTATTTTCTAAATTAGAATGATCATTTTAATTAAACTAAAATTTGTAAACCACATTTTCTACTCTGATGTTTTAATTGCCCCATGGGCAGGGTACTATAAAAATTTTAAAGCCTCTTGAGTTATGCATAATGAGTTATGAGATGGAGAGCCCCAAGCACAAAGTGGTAATTTTAGATTTTGGTGTCTTAATCAAAATTTAGGATTAACCGAAGGGAAAATGGGTAATTTTGATCCTAATGAATATATTTGGATGATTGAAACATAATGGGTAAAAGCAGAAACCAACTTGCCACATTTCCATAATAAGAATAAAAATATAATTTGTTAAATTATCAAGATTTGGAAGTTAATCAAAATCAAATGATTCTTAAGTAATGGGATTAAGTTAGGGAGATGATATTTCACTTATGTTAAGTCCACAATTGATGGTGATATGATCCTTTAATACACACCACCTCATTTAAGCTAAGTAAATTTAGAAAAGAAATAATGATACTGGAACGAGGGAACCGTTGTATCCTAACCGGTGTCGCTCTTACCCCCTCTGATTAAACTTCAATTGTCATTTAAACCCTTAAAACTTACACTTTAGGACTGCTACTTTGCCAAGGAGTCTGGAGCTAACTTTGTGGGCAGCCTTCTACAACAACACGAGGATCTACAACAACATGAGGATCTACAACAACACATATTTTCTTAGAATTAAACAACAAGTCATAGAATTTTGAGGTCATCCGCCTAGTGCGACATAAATCCTCAACTCCTCTTTAGGCCTTTGTATGACTCTGCTATACAATTTAAGCTCTAACTCGCCTTAGGATTTCGAGGTTGTCATTCGTTACAACCTAAATCCTCACATATTTCAGGCTATTTGTGTGATCTTCTAGCATGAATGTAAGCCCTAATTAATAAAATTAGCAAAGTAAAACATTTAAATGATCCTTCTCGAAAATGAAGCCGAACCATAGGATAGCTTGGAAAGCACTGAGGCTCTCTTCAGGATCCATGACATCCTCTAGTTCTTCTTCCTTTAGATTCCAAAAAAATGTTCCAAATTTGAGTTAGTCACCTTTCACACTTCTTTGTCCGATCTTTTGAAAATTCCTATCCTTTGAAATCCTTAAAGATATTATTCCCTGATTTTTAACGAGAGTTTTCTTAGGTGACTTCAATTATTTAAGTTGTAATTAACTATAAGGGCTTACCTTTAAAAGAAATTTTTAAGAACCCAGCTTAATATAAAACCTATTTAATTTTTTGTATTAAACAAGGAAACTTTTCATTCATTATAAGAATGGTTTTTTGCAAACTTAAAAGAATGTCATAAATTCTTTAGTTTATTTAATCGAGCCTTACCAGTAAGTAGTGTGCCTACCCTTCAGGATAGATGCATTGCTTGCGGTATTAGACTCATTTATTTAAACTATTGAGGATGTGAGATTTGTTCGGTCTTGTATTTTTAAAATCTAAAATATTAATTTTTTCTAATTTTTATATATATAAATTAAATTAAATCGGGCGTCGGGATTCCTATTCTGGTGGCCGCTAACTTCCAATTTGGTGACCGATAGCTTATGACGACTCTGTTGGGGACTAGTTTCTCTCTCCATTTAAATCAGGGAATATTGTCTTCATATATCTATAATGAGTCCATGTCCCTTATGGATCAAATTACCCTTCTTTTGTTGGCATGTTTTACTCATTTCTTTCTTGGGTAGGTACGGTCAACTCTTTAGGACTTTAGGACCATCTATTCAATCATCTTTGAACAGAGAGATTCAGGAGTTCATCAGAAATTTTTTCTTTTGTGTGGGGGCGGACCCTTAATAGGTGTGTTGGTGGGCTAGTTCCACCTAGGCATTGTGTGTTGTAAAGTCGATCTTACACTCGGTCTTAAACTTTACCTTTTTCTTTGTGTCCTTTCGAGTTTGGTTTGTTACTTTGCAAATTAAATCAAATCGTGTGGTGATGCGCTTGCTCTTTAACATTTCTTATTTAATTAATTAAATCCTTCTACTTTCAAACTATTTCTACTAAATTTTAAAATCTTCACAAACTAAAAATTAAAATCAACACTTGCTCAGTCAACAGATCGGCCTTTGTTAATTTTTAGTGTTTGCACTAGAATTACAAGGTGTTGGCCAAATAACTAACCCCAGAGCTTTCTTTTTGAAGTTGTCGCAATGGCGTTCCCGATGCTCACTTTCTCCTACAACTTGCCAACTAGCCGAAATTCTTGTAATGTCACTCCCACCATCAAGTTTGGAGCTGGATTCGATGAACTTGAAGTTGTTCTCGAAAAAGCCCCATTCGTCATAATGAAACTTGTCGTTTCGGAAGTTTAGGAGCCTTCCATTGAATTTAACCTGAGCTGTCCCAAGGATTTCCCTTCCTGCAAGAAGGTGAAAACTGCTGCTACTTGATACACCTAAAATATATAGTGTTTTTATACACATTTTTATACATATTTTTTTGAGATATTGTGCTTTAATGAGAGGTATTTGTGTATTTTTCTTGCAGGTAAATTAAATGAATGAAAATACTAAAAGATTGAAAAAGGGTCAAATTTGGAGCAAAAAAGAAGAAATGTGTAAAAATGAACAAGGGCGCCTAAGCGCCCAGGATTGGTGTTGATGATCCACGCCTAAGCGACAAAGTTAGTTACTTGAAGAAATATTTAATTGGAGCGGAATTTTTAAGAAGTGTTTGATACAACCCTTGATAAAAATGTGGGAAATAGCCCATGGACATGAAAATTCATTCAATTGGCTTACGAGAGGCAACTTCTAGAAGATTCATTGAATGGAGACACCTTTTTGAAGAGACACCAAGGTACCCCTTGGATTTTTATAAGAAATTACTTAGATTTTCCAAGAGTAGGGGCCGGCAACCACCCACCAAAGTTTACAACCGTCGCCGCTGCTGTTGCAAACCACCTTTATTTTTTTTTTTTTTTGAGTGTTAGTTTGTATTGTGAGGGAAGGAAGAAAATTCAAAGGAACTTTAAGGCATTTGGTGGAGAGAATTCGAGTTAAGTGCTATCTTTGTGACTACATTTGGTTTTTAATTTAGATTTCTTATTTTTGTGCTTGATTTTTACTTTTAAAATCATGTGTGGTTGTGTTTTCTCTATGAATTCTGAGTAATTTTCTTTATCTTTTTCCTTAAAATGATATGTGATTAAATGTTTAAAGGAGGATGTGTGAAGTATTAGTCTTCAACGTTGGAAGAAGTTGTGATGAATCAAGAACTTGCACTTCATTTATTTTTTGATTTGACTAATTAAGATGTTAAAACCTGTTGTGAGAACATATAAGATCTGAGATGGTATTGTCTCAGTCAACAAATGGTTGGAATCACATATTGATTTCATGAATGAGAATGTAGTTCATGGGGTTGAGTGCAAATAAATAGGGAAATGTATTTTTTCAAGGATGTAGAATTAGAGGACTTCAGAGTGACATGATAAATCCCCCAATTTGATTTATAGTTTTAGGTTTTGATACGAGATGTTAGCCCCCAGTTGGAGGGAGAAAAGAAAACTCTAGAGTGACAGCTAATTTCTTCCCTGCCTAGCCGCTCTTTAAGACTATTCAAACTATATATTAACCAATGTTCTTTATAGCATATCTAGTAAGGGAAAAAAATATTATTGTTTCTATTTGTCACAACACATTTAGCATACTTCCACAACTGAATTTCTATATTTATCACTGATTCATGATAAGGAAAAAGATATTTTACCTATATTGCCTTCATCTTGAAAGTATTTTAATTAAGTTAATTAGTTGCTTACTTTATTTTTAGTTATCAAAAATCACAAAAAGAATTGAACTTTCACTTCTATTATAGCATCTTAAGTTTGAGTAAGAATATATATTGCTGAGTATTTTGTTATTTAAATCTAATTCTCTCTGCGGGTTCGATATTCGAGACTTAATCAGAAAGTTCTATATTACTAAATAACGATACTTATACTTGTTTAGTATCCCATATTGAAATATTATAGTTGCATTCTTATTTGTTTCATAGTGAAAAATTTACCTAGCCTTTGCTTTGGATCAAGTTTTTGGGGCCGTTGCAAATTAAGAATAACTATTAAGGAAATTAATCAAATAATCACATACATTACATTTTACATCTATCTATATAGAAAATCAGGATCAAGTTTTTGACGCTGTTGCCGGGGAGGAGGAGAATAATTATTAGTAATTTGCAATAATTTAAAAAAAAAGAAGTTTTTGGATAGCAAAAATTTTAGTAAGTCTTATTTAAACTTTAAGATTTATTTTAGAAATATGGTAGTGTTGTTTTTATATAAAGTTTTTGTTGGTGTGCTTTTTTTTCCTTTTATTTTATTTTATTTTATTGTGTTTGATAGTAATGTATGCGTAGTTTAGGTTCCGTGGGACTTGTGCCTTACATTCTGAATTTGAGAGAACTATTAAAAAAATAAAAAATTACTGAAAAATTTCAAGAAATGACAAATCAAAATAATCAAAATGTTAAAGATTTTAGATCTTTAAGAGATTATGCAAACTCTGCAGTGGATGAACTTCATTGTAGTATTCAAAAACCTATTGTTATGGCTAATTCATTTGAGCTTAAACTTGTTATTATCCAAATGGTATCAAATAATTAGTTTGGGGGAGCGTTAACTGAAGATCCAAATTTACATCTTGCCAATTTTCTAGAATTGTGTGCTACATTTAAATATAATGGTGTATCCGATAATGTTATAAGACTTGGATTATTTCTTTTCTCACTGAGGGATAAGACTAAGATATGGTTATATTCGTTATCACCTAAATTTATCAGAACTTGGAGTGATTTAGCATAGAAATTTCTTACTAAATATTTTCCACCATTAAAAACTGTGAAGCTTAGAAATGATATTACATCTTTAGCCAAGTTTGAATGGGAATCTATTTATGAAGCATGGGAGCAATTTAAAGAACTCTTAAGAAAGTATCCACACCATGCTATACCAAATTGGTTAATAACTCAAACATTTTACAATGGATTAGCTGGATCTCTTAGATCTATTAATAAAGTCGCTACTAGTGGTTCATTGATGTCAAAACCATTTCATGCCGCTTATGCTTTAATAGAAGAAATGACTACCAATAATTTTCAATGGCCTTTTGAAAGGCTAAATCTCAAGAAAGTAGCCAATGTTCATGAAATTGATGTTTTTTTCATGTTAGAATCAAGTTGTTGTAATTTCAAGGAAGTTAGACCAATTTGGAATGAATTTTTCTCAACCAATTCCTATGATTAAAGAGAATTCATTAGGCCAAATGGTAGATTCTCAAGTATCATTAGAAACTTTGAATGTCATAAATAACAAGCAAAATAACCCATATTCAAATTATTATAACCCAGGTTGGAAGAACCATCCTAACTTCAATTAGAATAATAATATGAGTGGTAATAATCAGCAATGGGGGAACAATCTAGTAAACCTTTTTGGGAAACTGAAAAAACCAAGGGAATATCAATTATATACCTACTTATCCTTCAGGTTTCAATAGTAATCCACAATTTAAGGAGAAGAAGTTGTTAAGTGGTGTTACAAATGGGAAATCAATTACAAAGTCAAGGAGCTACAATTAGAAATATTAAGCAATAGTAAATTCATTAAGCAATAGATCCCAAGGAACACTTCCTAGTAATATAGAAGTAAATCCAAAAGTCTAGAATAAAGAGCAAGTAAAAGTCATTTCAACTTAGAAGTGGCAGAGAATTGGAAGGTATAGTTCAAAAAGACACTAAAGTAGAGAGATTGGAGATTGAAGAACCAAAATAGGACGCTCCGAAAGGTTTAGAGAGACTTATTTCTCTACTTAAAGTTGATTTCAAAAAACCACCACCTCCATTTTCTCAGAGGCTTCGACAACAAAGGTTATATAAGCAATTTTCAAAATTTCTAGAAATTTTTAAGAGACATAAAATTAACATTCCATTTGCTGAAGCTTTAGAACAAATGCCAAGCTAGGTGAAGTTTATGAAGGATATTCTTAATAAAAAAGGAAGTTTGAAGATAATGAGACTATTGCACTTAGTGAGGAGTGCAGTACTATACTTCAGAAAGTGCTTCCTGAAAAGCTTAAAGTTCCTGGTAGATTTACAATTCCATGTGCAATAGGAGACATATTTTATGGGAAAGTTTTATGTGATTTAGGAGCAAGCATAAACCTTATGCCATTATCAATATTTAAAAGATTGGGATTAGGAGAAATAACCCCGACTACTGTAACTCTGTAGTTAGAAAATAGATCAATAACATATCCTAAAGAAGTTATAGAAGATGTCCTAGTGAAAGTGGATAAATTTATCTTTCATGTTGATTTCATTGTGCTAGATATGGAGGAAGATAAAGAGATACCTATCATTTTGGGGAGACCTTTCTTATGCTAGATATGGAGGAAGATAAAGAGATAACTATCATTTTGGGGAGACCTTTCCTAACCATAGTGCTAGATATGGAGGAAGATAAAGAGATACCTATCATTTTGGGGAGACCTTTCCTAGCCACTGGAAGAGCAATGATGTGTAGAAAGGAGAATTAACTATGTGTGTCAATGATCAAATAATTACATTTAATATTTCAAAATCAATAAAGTACCCTGCAAAAGGTAAAGATGATGAATGCTTTTAAATGGATGTTATAAGATATTTAAGTGAATGTCATTTCAAAATAACTTATGAAGAGAAATCTGAGATGAAAGAGTTAGAACACGAGCAAGAAAGGAATTAGATCAATATAAACATTTATATAAGGAAAATTCAAATTATATTCTAGAACGTTTTGAAGTTTTGGACACAACAGAGAAAGATACATTTTTTGTCCATCAATTGAAAAACCGCCTGAACTTGAGTTGAAGTTGCTTCCTGAACATTTGAAGTATCCCTTGTTGACCTTACATCTTTTTTCCCTCTTTTGAAGATGCCAGAAGGAGGCAGAAAACATGCATGAGAGAGACTTCCTCCAGCTTCCTTGCCATAGTAGATGAGTCTGAGTTCACTATAGAGCCAATGATACTAGAGGTTTCAGATAATCTTTGTGCAGGTTGTCGGACGTGCAACGCCTAGATTCTCACACTGATACCAACTACAGGGGCATTTGTGGAATGCCCGGACTGCAACGTCCTCCACCTAGAGCTTCACAACACTTTGAAGGAATATATGTCTACCGATAATGGATTTCAGATCACCGATCACACAATAGGGTAATCATATATTCCGCTGGATACAGAGACAACACCAGCATGGATCCCTGCTGATATTGGAATGAGGGAGCATCCTCAACAACTACCAATGATCACCATGGCAGAATTCGACAAGATGAGTAAAGTAAAGAAAAGGAAATTTGAATTTTATTAAGATGTTCAAGGAATATTTGTCAATATACTAGAAGGCTTGGAGTTGTACACCAGAGTCTTCTCTGAAAGCGATAAAAGAGGCATTTTCGGCCTTATATTCAACCTAAGAGATAGGGGTCGAGCTGGTCTTCTAATGGAAAGGACATATTCCGAACCACGGAAATGGATGCGTGGAAAAGGCAGAATCACCATACAATGTGGTTGTTGTTATAACTTTACCAAGGACAGATAAGAAAATTCTCCGAGGGTTTTAAGACATGATGAGGTGGATCCATTACCTCCCATGATAAAGTAGATGATCAAGAGTATGGTTTGATGGAGCATACTCTTAGTCAATTGCATTCATAACAGCTGCATCATAAATATCTACAATGAAGGCAATTGCATTCTCTCACATATAGACCATCATGATTTTGTGAGACCTTTTTTCATGGTCTCCTTAATGAGCAAGAGAAATATCCTGTTCGAGAAAGAAACAGATGTCATTGGCCCCGACAAGTTCAGAGGATCCATGGAGATTCCATTGCCAGTAGGTTCAGTACTAATTCTCAAGGGAAATGGAGCAGACATAGCCAAACACTGCATTCTGAGTGTACGACGCCACTAGTGTCTGTAACTTTTAGAAGGATGGATAGTAGCAAGTTTCCGTATGGATTCCAACCAAATCCAGAGTTAGAAGAACTACAACCTTACGAGCTATGAGAGGATTACACCTCTAAGTACATACAAAGGGAACTCTTGTCATGGAGCGTGGCTTAGTAGGTCAAATCGATCAGGAGCTCACGCCACTGAGGATGGACAGTTAGGGGATACCTTTTTGTATTGTGCTTTGACACAATAGATATGGTGATATATATATCAGATATGCTCAGCATGTGATAAGTACCCAACTTGAGATATTTTCAGATGTATTTTTGATGCGTTCAACATATTGTACCTTTTGATGCTTTGGCCTATGTCAATTTGTAATACCTGTTTAAAGCAGATTAATGAAATCTCTTTCAAAATTTAGTCAGTTTGTTCAATTGCCCTTTTGTGTGATGGATAAAGAGCCACAAAACCATACATTGGTTTTGAACTACAATGAACGAAGAACAAAATAATAAAAACTTGATAATAATAAATTCAAACAAAATACTCTTTTAAAAAATCAACCATCAAAAATTGAATTTAAAAAATATATTTTTGATAATTAAATGTGATAAAAATAAAAAGAAAATAAAATAAATCTGTTGAGTTGTTTCTCTCGATTTCAAGGTCTCTTACTCTTTGCTCGCGCAACACGACTGTCCTTGTCTACACTAATTCTCTTCACATTCCCACAGAAATTCACATTCTGCACAAAATTTCAACAATTTTTCTCACAAATACCTATCCTCACATGATACATATCTATGAGTTCAACACCACAAATTCTCTACACTATTTTCATATTATTCTTGGGGATAGTACAGAGACTCTAGTTCTTTTTCAGCTACCCCTTGGGTTGGATATGAGTCCCAGTGCTTTCCTCCCCAACGTAGCAGATATTTCCCTTGTCACCATTTGGGTTGAATATGAGTCCCAAACCTTTCCTCCCTAATGTAACACATATCTTTAAGATAGGTTTAAGACCAACTTAAATGGAGTAAGGCATCCTATTCTCATCCTTTGAGATCAGTTTAAGGCCCCCCTTAAATGGAACACGACATTATATTCTCAATCCTCAAGATTGGTATAAGACCCCTTAAATGGAACACGACATCCTATTCTCAATCTTCGAGATAGATATAAGGCCCCCTTAAATTAAACACTGCATTCTATTCTTAGGCACGGGGCCTCTGGCGCTTAGGCGTGGCCTTCTCTGTTTTACCGGCACGTAAGCGCCGGATCTGGCACTTAGGCGCCCAAACACTTTAGCACAATTTTCACATTTTTGCTGCTCCAAATTTGATCTTTTTTCACTCCTTTTAGCATTTTTCACATTTTTACTTGTATCTGAAATAATAACACACAAATACCTTCCATTAAAGCGCAATATCTAAAAAATAGATATAAAAATGTGTCTAAAAGTACTATATATTTTTGGTGTATCAGTAGCCATGGCTTTAAATTGACCCCTCCATGACCAAGGAAGAGATGGCTTGAAACCTTGGGGAAACTCTACCAAAATCTCACTAGAGCCTCTCCAAACCATCCCAATTGCGATCCCCTTGCTCTCAGCCACTCATAGCCACTCCACAAAGCCAATTTCTTCACTAAAATTTGCATTAAAACCATGACAAATTTTTCCACACCTCCACAGTGAACCAAACTTCAATTAATTGTGCACACACCATCCCTAGAGCAAGAGGAGTTGATTCCCCATCAAAGCCCCATCTGAAACAGCCTTTAGGATAGCTCTAGACCAACACCTAAAATCAAGTTTGATCAAAAACATACTTAGAAAATTCACTAGGACCTAGGACTTTGTTTGGAGGTTTGTTTGACCTAATCAAAGCTACTACAACCATCTGATTGAGGCCTCCTCTCTCGGATAAAGGTATGTAACCTCAACTCAAATCTTAGTATTTTTTTATTTATTATACGTATTTACTATGTTTCATACCATATATACCGTATGGATATGTTCGTCTATAGTAGATGAAGGTTTAGAACCAAACCCCATGCGATTTGGTTGAGTCCAGGTGAAGATTTTAAGGTTTTAGTATGAACGGTTTTCGGTGCGTAAACCGCGGGCCGCGTGGCAGCTGTGATGGATGGAGGTGATGAATGGGAGCACGCCATGTGTGAGTTTGGAGCCGTCGTAGGTTGAGTTGTCGTTGCGTAGGATAAGTAGAAAAATAAGGATTTTCTGAATTATTTTAAATTCCTAAACTTCAAAAATTCATATCCTTCGTCAGAAAAATCATAAAAATAAAAGAAAAATACCCTCTTGCTCAGTGAACAGAGGAAAATAATGTGGACCAAAAATAAAAATTATTTACATATTCCCTAATTTTTAATGAATTAAATACCCTCTAGAGTATTGTAATTCATTATATTCAAACATTGCTCACCATGACATGAAATTCTGAGGGTTTATTCCTCATCACAGAGGCTATGTCCTCTGATTTTTCGAAGTTCAGAGGACATCTCTATGCTTTTAGCCCTAATTTTTAAGCTAGGGAGACTATTTGGCTTATTTTAATTATATAAATCAAAATAACATTTCAAAAATTATGGGAATAATTTTGGCAGGTTTCATGTGGTCAGAGAAGTCTATGAAAAATATCATGATGTCTTGAATTATCTAGTAAATTTCTATATTCAGTTAAATGTAAATAGCTTGTGTTAATTTATGTAATTTATATACTTATAAAAAATTTACAAAATCAATCCCATATTGTTCATAAAAATCATGTTTATCTACTGTAAATATTTGAAAATTATTTGATTAGGTTTGAGTATTAAAGTTGATTTTCTAAGAAACCTTATATTTTTGTACAAAAATAATTATATTAAATTAAATACACTTGGAAAAATTATATAAAGTGGTTTTTTGAGTTCCTTGTGATCAGAGGCACTTGAGAAAAATAAATTTTTTTTTAAGAAAATACTTAATTTTTTAGGCTTATTTTAGATTTAAAAGTAATTAAAAATAATTAAAAATTTCAAAAATATCAAAATACTTCAAAGTATGCCTAATTATTTTTTGATCACTTAGAACTCATTAAAATATTTTTTTTTATTTTCCTAAATTAAAAATAAATCTTAAAAGCTTAAAAAATGAATTTCCCTTATTTTCTCATCCAAATAATTATAATGAATAAATTAAAAATCATAAAAATACAAAATTTGATTCTCTGAGTTTTTTGAACTCAGAGAATTCTAATAAAAATATAAAAAAATAATTTTAGTAATTAAGACATTATTTTCTATGTAATTAAATCATTGAAGCTTGCTAATAATAAAATAATAAAAAAAAATTTAATTCAAGCAATTATGAAATTTTATCTAAGTATTTCCCTGACCTAGGAAAACCTCTAATAATTTTCTCATAGATAAAAACTTTATCATAGAAAGTTAAATAAATCAATTTCTAAAAAAACCTATTTTCTAGGTTTAAATAAATATTTAAATTAAATTTTGAGCATTCCACATATTCTCCTCTAACATTATAATTACCTCATGGATGTGAAACTCTAAACCCTTAAAGTCATTTGAGTTGTGTTTAATGATTTATGAGGTGAAGTGCCCCAAGGGCAAAATAGTCATTTTAGGTTTTGGTTCTTAATCAAAATTTAGGATTAAATGGGGAATTTTTAACTTAATAAATATGATTGGATGATTGAAATACAATGGGATTAAAAGGTAGAAACTCACTCACCACCTTTGCATAACACCAACAAGATCATAATTCTCCTAATCTTCATGACTTGGAAGTCAATTAAGATCAAATGATTTTTAAGTAAAGGGGTTAAGATAAAAAAGATGATAGTTTACTTTTCTTAAGCCCAAAGTTGAGGATGATGTGATCATTTAATAAGAATATATGTCACTTACATCAAAATTTTGATAATCATCATTTCACTTATTTTGATTGTTAAAGACTTAGTAGTGACCTAGGCTTAATGTCTAAATTCAATTAATCAGATTTAGAAAATAACATGATTGGTGATTAACATATTTAAACACTACAAGCTTGACCTTAACTACGGACACCACAATCTTAAATGACTTAGACTTGCCTTAGGGGCTCCCACTCACATAAATTTTAAAGGAAACATCAATTGATTAACTGGGTATCCTATCATTGGGATAACAAAATTTTCAAGTTTCACTGAGCAACGGGGTAGTCACACTTTGACCTCAGATGATTAATGGAACAACATGATAAGTCAAAAATGAACTCGAAATATTTCAAGAGATCTTCAAGATGGTCCAGGGTCATGCCTCGAGCATTTTGAAATCTATTGGTCATTCTGAAGGAGAAATTTGACTTGCCATATTTTTGTTCTAAAATCATCTACTAGGATCTTCTGACATTCAATAAAGTCATAACTTGAGGTTTGGTAGCTAAACATTCATCTACTCTCGTAATTTAAATTCCTTGTGAAATTATATACATGCCTTGCAATTACTAACATTTCACGTGAAGGAACGAGAAGAATTGACAGGTATTGTATGCTTTTAAATTAATGCATTTACCTTTTTGTACTTCTTGCCTCGAGCTTACATGTTAAACAACGATGTCACTCTGCATGAAAACCAGAACTGTTAGGATAGCTGCACAACCAAAACCAAAACTAAAAATCAATTAAGATAAAATTTGCCGCTATAACATTTAAAATATAAGACAACTCAAAAATTAATCACAAACATCACAAAACAAAAATTGTAACTAAATTAAAATGACTCTATCGGATGATCGGGAATCCCTCGGCAGAGGTAACCTACGGTTGCTAACAAGATTTTGCACGGTCTAAATGAAATGAAACTCCTTAAGTTGAGTTTAGTAAATTCATTTGGACTAAGTGAATAAGAAAAAGTGATACCGGAACGAGAGAACCATAGGATCCTAACCTTTGTTGCTCTAATCAACTTTAATATTCCTAATAATATTTAGAGAAACATAACCATAGGAACATTTGATTTGACATCATAACCTGACCCATTAGAAAACTTAAACTCGTCACGATGAGGATCTTAGAGTTAGCATTGTGGGCAGCACGACCATCTTCAAAATCAAAACATGTCTTCATCAGATAAACCACTCCTTAAAATTAAACAATAAGCCATAGGATTTTGAGGTTGTTTACTTATGCAACATAAATCCTCAATTCATCTTTAGGCCTTTGTATAGCTCTTCTGTATAATATAACCCCTAACTCATCCTAGGATTCTGAGGTTGTCATTCATCACAAACTAAATCCTCACATCTTCCAAGCTATTTGTGTGATCGTTTCACATGAATGTAAGTCCTAAATAAATAAATTTTGCAGGATGAAACATTTAAATAATCTCTCTCTAAAATTGAAGCCAAACCATAGGATAGTTTGGGAAGTCACCGAGGTTCTCCTCCAGATCTATGACATCCCCTAGTTCTTCCTCTTTTGGATTCCAAAAATAAATGTTCCAAATTTGAGTCATTCCCCTTTCACACCTTTTTATCCTATCTCATTGAAAAGTCCTATCCTTTTGACTTCTTTGAAGATAATATTCACTGATTTTTATCGAGAGTTTTCTTAGGTGACTTCGGTTATCTAAGATATAATTAACTATAGAGGCTTGCCTTTATAGGAAGCTTTTCCAAACCAGCTTAATATAAACCCTATTTAATTCTTCATATTAAATAGGCAAACTTGTCGGTAAATAAAATGATTTTGCAGACTAAACATATGTCATATATTTCTTAGTTTATTTGATCGAGTCTTGCCCTCAAGTCTTATGTTTATCTTTTGGGATATACAAACAGCTTGAGTTGTAGTGCTCTTTCATTTGAACTATGAAAGATATGGGATCAGTTTGATTTCATATTTTTCTAAACTTATATATATATATATATATATATATATATATATATATATATATA
>JXCR01146884.1:128820-151488 GCA_002079205.1 Phalaenopsis hybrid cultivar | reverse complement strand
AAAATAGTGCCGACCTTGCCTTTTTAGGTGATTCCTCTACATTACCTATTATAATTTCCTCAAAATTAACTATAGAAGAAGAAGATGGTTTGATGAATATTTTAAAGAGTTATAAGAAGCTCTTGGATGGACAATTGATGATATAAAAGGAATCAGTCCTTCAATTTGTATGCATGGAATTCATATGAAAAAGAACTGCAAACCCAGGGCTGATCCTCAAAGGAGATTGAATCTTGTTATGAAAGAAGTTGTTAAGAAAGAAATTCTAAAGTGGTTAGATGCTGGAATTATTTACCCTATTTTAGATAGTGTACTGTGTTCCTAAGAAAGAAGAAGTGATTGTGACTTTGAATGAACATAATGAGTTAATACCAGTAAGACAAGTTAGAGGATGGTGAATATGCATTGATTATAGAAAACTAAATCTTGCCACAATGAAAAATCATTTTCCACTACCCTTTCTAGATAGGATGCTGGATAGACAAGCTGGGCATAATTTTTTTTTATTTTCTAGATGGATATACTGGTTGTCACCATATACAAATAGCTCCTGAGGATCATGGAAAAATAACTTTTACCAGTCCTTATGGTACATTTGTTTTTAATAGCATGCCCTTTGGTTTATGTAATGCACCTGCTACATTTTAAAGATATATGATGACTATTTTTTGTGATTTAATTGAAAATGAGATTGAAATTTTTTTGGATGATTTTTTCAGTGTTTAGAACTTCATTTGACTTATTTTTAGAACATTTATCAAAAGTTCTTAAGCTCTGTGAAGAAACAAATCTTGTCCTTAATTGGAAAAAATATTGATTTATGATAGCAGGAGGAAAAGTTTTGGGACATCAAATTTCAAAAAATGGTATGGAAGTAGACCCTGCAAAAATTCAATTGATTGCTGATTTACCTTACCCAACAAGTGTAAAGGAGATAGGAGTTTTTTAGGACATGTTGGATTCTATAGGCGTTATATTAAAGACTTTTAAAAAATTGCGAAGCCTCTATGCCATTTACTTGAAAAAGATGTAATTTTTAATTTTGATAAAGAGTGCCTAAAAGCTTTCGATTTATTAAAAGAAAAATTAGTCATTGCGCCAATTATTATTTCACTAGATTGGGAAAAACCTTTTGAATTAATGTGTGATACTAGTAATTATGCTATTGGAGCTATTTTAAGACAAACACATGATAAAATTTTCAAAGTTATCTACTATGCTAGTAGTAGGGCTGCCAAAAAAGCTCGTTGTTCGCGAACAGTTCGTTTTCGGTTCGTCAATGAGTTTGTGTTCGATTCGTTCGATAAGTAAACGAGACAAATGCGAGNGAAACGAACACAAGCTTATTTCAAACAAACTAAATTTTAAACGAACCGAACACGAACACAAGCTTTGTTCGTTCGTGTTCGGTTCGTTTACACCCCTAGCTAGTAGAACTCTTAATAAAGCTCAAATTAATTATACCATAACTGAGAAATAGTTATTAGAAGTAGTATATGTTTTTAATAAATTTAGATCATACTTGATTGGAATAAAATGTGTTGTGCATACAGATCATCCTACTATTAAATATTTAATGAAAAATAAGGATGCAAAACCAAAACTTATACGATGGGTTCTTCTTTTGAAAGAACTTGACTTTGAAATAGTAGATAGGAAGGGAGCTGAGAATCAAATTGCTGATCATTTGCCCAAGCTTGAATTTGAAAAACCACTTTATTTTAAAAAAGCAATTGCAGAACATTTTCAAGATGAAAAATTGTTCAATATTAATGAGTGGCGTGTTCCACGGTATGCCGACATTATGAACTTCAATGTGAGTGAGATTATATTCTATGGAATGACATACCAATAGAAGAGGAAATTTATATCTGAAGCTAAGAGTAATTTTTGGGATACACATTTTTATATAAATAAGGAAAAGTTCTTATTATTCTAAGATGTGTCTCTTTAGAAGAAACTTATGAAATTATCCAAAAATGTCATAATTTTAATTTTGGGGGACATTATGGTGTTGATAAAATATCATACAAAATTTTACAATCTAGATTTTATTGGCCTTTTTATGTTTAAGTGAGAATTGTGATGTGATGTGTTTTCATGTTTTGGACTTGAGACAATTATGTTTGTGTACTTGTTTAGACATTGTAATGTGTGATACTTTTTTTTTAATTGTATTATGATGTTTGTTTTTAATGAAAATTTTTAAGTAGAGATAAAAGAAACTCAATTAGATAGAAACTAAATACATTTTTAAGTAGATAATAAAAGAACTAAATTCTAAATTTGGAAAATCTACAATTCATTTTTAAATTAGATAGAAACTCATATTTTTATCTTTCTTAACTTTAAGTTGGTCTCATTTACTGAATATTTTTTCTAAATTAGACTGCTATATTTCTAAATCAAAATTTTAATAACTCCTAAAGAAACTCATATACATATCATACATATTTAGTTTTCAAAGATTGAAGTGACGCATGAGGACAAGTAACATTTTAAGTTTGGGGGATTTTAATACACCTAAAATATATAGTATTTTCAAACACATTTTTATACCTATTTTTGAGATATTGCGCTTTAATGGAAGATATTTTTTTTATTTTTCTTGCAGATATAGGTAAAAAGGGTGAAAAATGCTTAAAGGAGTGAAAAATGATCAAATTTGGAGCAAAAATGTGAAAAATGGGCAAAAGAGTTTTGGCACCTAAGCGCCAGATCCGGCGCTTAAGCGCCAGATTCGACACTTAAGCGCCGGTTAAATAGAGAAGGTTGCGCCTAAGTGCCAAAGGCCCCACGCTTAAGCGCCAGTGGCAGTTATTGGACGAGTAAATTTAGTTTCTGCAAATTTTGAAGAGGTTTTTGAGTCACCCATTGGCTTAATCGATGATTATAACCACCATGGATGAAAACTATCACGAAAGGATGCATCTCTTAGGGAAATTAATTGAATCTAGACATATTTTGAAGAGAAACCAAGACACCTCTTAGAAAATTATAAAAGAAAGAAGATTAGGACTTTGAAAGAAGTCCTGAAAGTATTGGAAAGTTTTGAAAGTTCTCATTTGGGGAGTTAGTTCAGAGAGATTTTCATGCACCACTTTTACTTTCTTTTTATCCTTTTTTGTTATTTTATTTTGAGTGATTGTAAAGATAATAGAATCAAAGGAACTTCAAGAGTTTGGTGGAGGACTTAAGATAAGTTTTTATCTTTCTATTTTGAGACTAATTTTAGTTTTAATTGAGATTGGTTGTTGGTTTGATAATGATTTCTTCTTTTAAAATAAAGTGTGGTTTTTTTCTCTCCATGGATTCTGAGTAGTTCTCTTTATCTTTCTTCTTAAAATGATAAGTAATTAAATTTTGGACAAAAGTTATANATTTGTTGTGAGAACATGTAAGAACTGAGCTGGTATTGTCTCAATCAACAATTAGAAAGAATCACATGAGGTTGTATGAATGAGAATGTAGTTCATATGATTGGGTGCAAATAAATAGGGAAATATTCATTGAAGGGTGTAGAGTTAGAGGACTTTAAAGTGACAGATTAAAGCCCCCAACTTGATTTATTAGTTTAAGTTATGATATGAGATGTTAGCCCCCAGGTGGAGGGAATCGAGGGAACTCTAGAGTGAGAGCTAGTATCTTCACCGGATGTTAGCCCTCAGGTGGAGGGAATCGAGGGAACTCTAGAGTGAGAGCTAGTATCTTCCCTATCTAGCCTGTTAGCCCCCAGGTGGAGGGAATCAAGGGAACTCTAGAGTGAGAGCTAGTATCTTCCCTGCTAGCCCTTTAAAGTGACAGGTTAAAGCCCCCAACTTAGTTTATTATTTTAGGTTCTCATACGAGAATGTTAGCCCCCTGGATGGAGGGAATTGGGAACTCTAGAGTGAGAGCTAGTATCTTCCCTGCCTAGCCGGTCTTCAAAACTATTCAAACCTTAAATTAGCCAATGTTCTTTATAGCATCTCTAGAAAGGGTAAAGAATATTATTGCTCCTGTTTGGCACAACACAATTTACATACTTCCACAATAGAATTCCTATACTTATTACTGATTCATAGCAAGAAGAAAGATATTTTGTATATTTAGTGCTTTTCTTCTACAAAAACTCTAGCTATCTTTTTAAATTGTTACTGTTTTATTAAAATATTGAAAATACCAAAAATATTTAAATTTTCATTACTACAAAAATCATCTTTAGTTTAAATAATTATCTTTTTATTAAAAATAGAGAGTTTGTTGTTCAATAGTGCATATTGTGTATTCTCCCTGTGGGTTCGATATTCAGGTCTTAATAAAAAAGCTCTATATTACTGGATAACGATACATATAGTTGCGTCGTATCCCAATATATATAAATTAAAAGTTAAATTCTTATTTTTCTTTAGGAACAAGTTTTTGGTTTTGTTGCAATGTAAGCAAATATAAGTGAAATATAATATGAATTATTGTTTTACTTTGCATATTAGCAGTATCCAGGGATCAATGCCCCTCAATTATGTGTTAGAAGTTGAGATATTTGATGTTTGGGGATTAGATTTCATGGGACCATTTATACCATTTTTTGGAAATTTATATATATTGTTAGGAGTAGATTATGTATCCAAATGGATAGAAGTTATCGCTTTACATCAATGTAATGCTCAAAGTGTTGCAAAGTTTTTAAGAACGAATATATTTTGTAGATTTTTGATTCTGAGAGTAATCATAACTGACGAGGGAGGTCATTTTAGAAATGCAATAATGGAGAAATTATTAAAGAAACATCATATTAACAATAGAATTGCTACTGCTTATCATCCTCATACAAGTGGTTTAGCTGAATTATCCAATTATGAAATTAAAAGAATATTAGAAAATTCTGTAAATCCAACTAAAATGGATTGGTCTGCTGAACTTGACTATGCTTTGTGGGCTTATAGGACTGCATACAAAACTCCTATAAGAATGTCCTCATACAGGCTAATATTTAGGAAAGCGTGTCACTTACCAGTTGAACTTAAGCATAAAGCATATTGGGCGGTTAATGAATTTAATTACGCTGGTGAGAAAAGATTATTGCAATTAAATGAGCTTGAAGAGATAAGGAATAAATCTTATGAAAGTGCTAAGATTTACAACAAAAATATGAAGATGTGGCAAGATCAGAGGATTCTTATTAAAAATTTTTAGCCAAGGCAACAAGTTTTGCTTTACAATACAAGGATAAGATTTTTCCCAGGCAAACCTAAGTCCAGGTGGATGGGCCCATTTGTTGTGATGAAAGTTTATCCCTATGGAACTGTGGATATTAAAGATCTTAAAACTGATAAAATATTCAAAGTGAATGGTCATAGGCTGAAATCCTACTTTTTAGGTGACCAACTTAAATTAAATGATTTTCTGATTTTGGGTCAACCAGAATAAGCACTGGTTACGTCAGACTCACAACGTTAAACCAAGCGCTCTTTGGGAGGAACACCATAGTTATATGTGTGTTTATTTTTATTATTATGTTGTTGTGCGTGATTTAGAAATTCTTTTATCATATAATGAGTTGGTGATTATTCTAAGACCATAAAAGATGACTTAGAAATGTTAGAACGAATGTTTGGACTTTAAGTTGACCTGTGCTAAATTGAGCACTGGCGCTTAAGCGCCAAGATCCGACGCTTAAGCGTGATAGTTAAAAAAACATGTGCGAATTTGGTTTCTAGAAGTTCTAATCGTGAATTGGTTGGCTTGAATGTGTAAGAGTAGTTCTAAGACGTGCCTAGGAGTTACGGGAGAGGTTTAGAGCCTATAAATAGAGGGGTATGGGTAGAAATCTCACCATACCTTCATTTAACCCTAAATTTTAAGTGAAAAAGACAGAATTTTGAAAAATTTCTTCCTGCGAGAATGATTTGAAAAATAAGGAGGAAGTAATGAGAAAGAAGTTTATTAGTCAGAGTGCGCAAGAGATGTATAACGGTTTCCTAGTCGTTAGTATCGAAGGAATAATAGAGAAAATCACGAGGATTGTGGCTGATGTGGCTTCAATTGAAGCAAAAATGATGGAAGTTAACACACATCTGGATCATTTGGGATGGCAACTAAAGATGTTGTTTAGCCATACCAATTTTATAGAAGAAGCAGATAAGACAATGTATCTGAAGAACAAGTGGATTGAAGAAGATTCAACCAGAGTTTTTAATCATCATTTGTTCTTTCAGATATACATACCAAATGCTGAAGAAGAGAATAATGATAGACCAGAATTTGTTCCATCAACTAGAGAATGGAATTAAGTTTGTGATTTTGTGTTTATGTGTTTAGTGTTTGGTTAAGTTAAGTGTGTTGAATGTGTGTTTTAATGTTACGGAAGTTTAGTTTTGTGTAAGGAATTTTCTCATCAAAGACAGTTTGGATTGAGAATTTATGTATTAAAAAATATTTGTAATCGTTTATGAATTAATATAAGTGTTTTGTTTATGTGAAAGTTTGCATTATTTAGTGCT
The DNA here is from genome assembly GCA_002079205.1 of Phalaenopsis hybrid cultivar. Taxonomy (NCBI): domain Eukaryota; kingdom Viridiplantae; phylum Streptophyta; class Magnoliopsida; order Asparagales; family Orchidaceae; genus Phalaenopsis; species Phalaenopsis hybrid cultivar. Next base: position 145,006 of record JXCR01146884.1, on the reverse strand, counting down.
GTATCGAATTAGCCAAGATTGGTGAAACTTGAGTAAGAGAAGAGATAAGAGGAAGAAAATAGTATATACCGTGTTTTGAGACCATAGAGGGTTGGTTGACTTAGGTTAGGAGTGCATTTCACTTAAATGGAAAAAATCAAAATTTGTGCACTGGAGCATAAGCGCGAAAACCCGCGCTTAAGTACTATCTAAATAGATAGACTGGCGCCTACGCGCCCAACCCTTAACTCTTACGCTCTGGTTCACAAAAACCAGTTTGCGAACGATTTTAAGTGAATTTTTGGTCTGAAAAACTCCATTTTTTCTCCTTCGCTTGCCTTCTTCCTTGATTTTTCATGAATAGAGAGCTAGGGCATCACCTATTTTAAGGGATTTCTTGGTGGATTTAAGCCAAAATTGTTAGATTTGATCTTCTTGAGGTAAGAGCTTCACTTCTATGCAAAAATTTTTTATTTTCACCATGTATTTTGAGTACATTCATGAGCTGCCTGAATATCACTATTTATTTTGAAAATTTTGAAAAAAATTATGAAAAATGCATAGATTTGTTAGTTTAAGCTTTTAGAAGTTGAGTTTAGTGATTTGGAGTTGATTGTGGAATTTATTTTGAATTTTATACATTTTTTTAGAAAATGACACCAAGAGTGAAAAGAAGCAAGGAGAAAGCTCCGTTCGATTCAAGTAAATTTGTTAGTTTGAGAGCTCAGGATAGGCATAATGATGCACTGCATACAAGAAAACTAATTCCTGAGTAAAGTTTTAAAAGTCCAGGAGGAGCTGTTGAAGAGTTGATTGTTAGCTGCTAGTGGGAGCGGTTGTGTTATTTTTCTATTGTCGTCGTGATTTCTGTGGTACGGGAGTTCTATGCTAATCTCTCGGAGGCTGATGAGGAAGGAGTCATAGTGAGGGGGAAAACAGTACCATTTTCTCCTAAGGTAATTAATTAGTTTTATCATTTGCCTCCTAGTACTTTGTGTTTTTATGCAAACTATAGTCCTACTGCGGAGGAGCTAGACGAGATTATATCATCTTTAAATGCTGGGAGAGGATTATGGAAGATTACGAATGAAAGAAAAAATATTTCTACCTAGAAGTTGGATGTTAATACAAAGGCATGACATTATTTTATTTCTGCTCGTCTGCTACCTACAAATCATCTGAGTGAAGTGACTTGAGAGAGAACAACCTTGAACTACTATATTCAGTAATCCAAGCCTATTGATATTGGAGCTCTGATTTATGGCCTTTTGCTCACTTTTCCTAAACTTACCAAATTGTTCCTGGAACCCTAAATTTTCAAAAATTACCCAAATCCTAAAATTTTATCCAAAAATCACCTCAAATCATTAGGTCTAATTTGACCAAAATTACCAATTTTGACCAAAGTCCCAATTTTACCCCTAAATGCCTCAAGTCTCTAAATCTCCCCTAATTTCCATCAAACTGATTTCAAACTTTCCAAATTTTAAATTCAAATCAAATTTCATCATGTCCCAACCAAATTGAAACAAAATTATAGCCCAATTGAACTCAATTTCAAGCCCAAATTCCAAGCTTAATCCAAATCCCCCAAATTTACCCTAAGCCAAAATTTCATCAAATTGAACTCCTTAACCTATCCAATTTCCTTAATTTTGGATCCTAAGATCTTCATAAAATCCACCTAGACCAAATTGAGCCATCAATTGGATTAGAACCAAACCTAAACCTAGCCGCCCAAATCCAAGTCAAACCAAAATCCCCAATTTTACCTCAAAATCCAAATCTCATCAAATTAAACTCCATAGCCTTTCAATTTTCAACCGATTAACTTCAAGATGCCTTATGAAAAATGAAGTAATACCAGTCCTAAGTTTAACAGCTTTTTAAAATGAGAAATACTTAGCTAGGAATTTTTGGGATAAGTCGCCCCGTGTCCTAATTGATCTAGGTGCTATTGAGTTTTACCACTTTTTGGCATTATACCTACGTAAAAGGGAAAAAGCCTAATCATAACAACATTGTTTGACATACCATTATAGTGAAATGTAGCTCAAAGCTCTAAAAAACTTGCTAAATGTAAATTTTGATCCTCAGACGGGGTTCCCCTAAATTTGTTGTTATGCAACATTTGGATAATAATATACTTAAGCTCAAATTTTTTAGCTTCTACAGCAGGATTTTGAATACTTAAATAAATTTCATCTATCGAAGGATTAGATTAATCCCTTAATGGTCTATGCATGTTATGTTGATCATTAATCAATTCTTGAGTATGTACATTGATTTGTTGATTGATTTTCATTTCTTCTACAAGTTTGTTAAGTCTTTTCTATTTTCTAATTTTCTTAATAATTCTCTCTAGTTCTAAATTGTAGGGTTCAAGTCCTATAGGTCCTGGACTACACATTCATAAACTAAGGTTTAACTTAAAATTCTTCACATAAGCAAACAAAAATATTTTTAAAATTTTAATCTTTTTTAAACAAAAAAAATTACACACTAAGACCATAATACAAATTCTGAAGTATAGGTCTAATTGATTCAACTAAAATTCTCCTAGGAAAACTACACCGTCACTCCACAGTAACAGCGTAAAATACATGATGGGGTGACACGTTTTGCACTAATGCTAAAATTTTTACACACCCTAATTCTAAGTGTAAGGGTCTAATGCAAGTGCACGTACCATATCAATAATATCAGATTTTGAGTCTAGAATGTTGATCCCATAAGGAGTACGACAGGTAGACTTAAGAGAAGTTCTAGCTTACTAAAATTAGTCTTAGCTTGGAAGTAAGGTAAGTTGTGCTACCTAGTTATACAAAATTACGAACTAATATTGAAGGTTTACTCCTACATAAATCCTACCAAATATATTTAAATTTATGACAATAGAGATATAACATTACCCCCTTGCAATGATATAAGTAATATGAAAATCAATACTTTAAATTGTAATGGTGGCTAGCGACAAATATGAGCAATTCACTTTTTTACTCTCTCGAGTGCATAAAGCAGTTTGGTTAAACAGGTTTTAATTCTTTAAACCCCAATTTGAACCCAAAAACATTATTTTCATATCTATTTCCATCTCCCTATACTTTAATTTTGCTTCATAACCTATAGTTCAACATGAATATTCTAATTGTTCCACCATAACACTCCCGAGTGATTATGGAGCACAACATATTTTAACTAATCACTTGGCCAAATGAAAACTAAATAAAGCTTTGAAGAATAATCATCACAATAAAGATTGAAAATCAATTTTAAAAGCATTCTACAATTCCTACAAAACTAACGTAATCATTACAAGAGAAAGGTGAAAAGACTACTCACAAAGCGTGGAGAAAACACCACAAAACATCATTAAAGAAAATCCACTAGGTAATTGTATTTTAAAAAAATACAAAAAAATAAGCACACAATACTTAGCTTCATCCTTTTTAAAATTCTTTGAAATTACTCTCCTAAAATCTCCTAGATCCTTGCTATTTTGTGAATAATCTTTTCATAATATACCACTCAAATCTCACAAAACTCTCTAAATAAAACCTTAATTCTCTTATATAGCAAACCCTAGTGTTCTCCCCTTCTTCTCCACCAAAAATCCTTCATAATTCTTCACAAAGAACTAGTTTTATTTTTTTCAAATAACTTCCCATGTGATACACCTAAAATATATAGTATTTTTAAACGCATTTTTATACTTATTTTTGAGATATTGCGCTATAATGGAAGGTATTTGTGTGTTTTTGTTTCAGGTACAAGTAAAAAGGAGAAAAATGCTAAAAGAAGTGAAAAAGGATCAAATTTGGAGCAAAGAGGAGAAAATTGTGCTAAAGTGTTTTGGCGCCTAAGCGCTAGATCCGGCGCTTAAGTGCAGGTTAAACAGAGAAGGTTGTGCCTAAGCGCCAGAAGCCCCGAGCTTAAGGGCCAGAGGCCCCATGCTTAAGCGCCAGAGATAGTTATTTGACGGTTTTCTTCATTTGATTGAATTTTGAAGAGGTATTTGAGGCACCTATTGGCTAAGAGGGTGGTTATGACCACTAGAAACGAAAACATTATTAAAAGACTTATGAAAGGAGGCAGCCTTTGGAGAATACATAGAATTAGGACACATTTTGAAGAGTTATCAAGACACCTCTTAAAGATTTATAAAATAAGGAAGTTGAGACTTTTTAAAGTGTGCTTGAAAGTTCTAAAAAGTTCTAGAAAGGAGAGAGTTTTGGAGAGATTTTCAGGCACCACAAATTTACTTTATCCTTTTTATTTTTAGTTTATTTTGAGAGTGTTGTAAAAGAGAAAAGATTCAAAGGAACTCCAATAATTTGGTGGAGGATTTAAGATAAGTTTTATCTTTTGTTTTGAACTACTTTTGGTTTTAATCGAGACTTCTTATTATTTTGACAATGATTTCTACTTTTAAAATAAAGTGTGGTTTTGTTTTCTCCATGGATTTTGAGTATTTTTTTTATCTTTCCCCTTAAAATGATAAGTAATTAAAGTGTTGTATGAAAGTTGTGGAGAGTATTGACCTTTAATGTTGGAAGAAGTTGTGATGATTTAAATCCATGAACTTCATCTACTTCTTGATTTGGCCTATCCAGATGTTGGATGGAAGTTGTGGAAATTCCCTGCCTAGCCGGTCTTTAGAACTATTCAAACTTTAAATTAGCCAATGTTCTTTATAGCATCTCTAGTAAGGATAAAGAATATAATTATTCCTATTTGCCAAAATAGAATTCCTATGTTTATTATTGATTCATGATAAGAAGAAAGATATTTTCAAATTTCGTGCTTTTCTTTTACATAAACTCAAGTTATCTTTTTAAATTGTTACTCTTTTGTCAAAATATCAAAAATACAAAAAAGATTTGAATTTTAATTACTGTGAATACATCTCTGGTTTAAGTAATTGTCTTTTTAAAATAGAAAATTTATCATTTAACAAAGCATATTGTGTATTTCTCTAAGTAATTATCTTTTTAAAAATAGAAAAACTTTCTAAAAAGTGCATATTGCATAATCTTCCGTGGTGGGTTCGATATTCAGGTCTTAATCAAAAAGTCATATATTACTTGATAACGATATGTATACTTGAGTAGTATCCCAATATATAAATTAAAGAGTTAAATTCCTAATTGCTTTAGGATCAAGTTTTGCTCTGTGGTAAAGTAAGGAAATATAAGTGAAAATATAATCAGAGACATTGTTATAATGTTGCATATAAGTAGTAAGTCGGGATCAAGTTTTTGGCCCCGTTGCCGGGAAAATTAATTGATTTAAAAGCAAATTTCTATTTTTAGAAAGTTTTATTTAAACTTTAACAATTATTATATTTTATTTTGTGTGTTTTATTTTATTTTTATTTTAGGTTAGTGTATGTGTAGTTCAGGTCCTGAAGGACTAGTATCCTACGATTCTAAATTAGAGAGAACTGTTAAAAGAATCAGAGAAAATTGAAAAAATAAAAAATCTTGAAAAATATAAAAAAATTATAGGAATAGCAAATCAAAACATGTTAAAATGTTGAAATTCATCAAGAGTTTAGACCTTTAAGAGATTATGCCAACCCTACTGTAGATGAAATTCATTGCAGTATTCAAAAACTTACTGTAATGGCTAATTCATTTGAGCTTAAACCTGCTATTATCTAAATAGTATCAAATAATTAGTTTGGGGGATCACCAACTGAAGATCCAAATTTACATATTGCCAATTTTTTAGAATTATGCGCTATATTTAAATATGATGGTATATCAGATGATGTCATAAGACTTAGGTTATTTCATTTCTCAATGAGGGATAAATCTAAGATGTGATTGATTTCGTTAGCACCTGGATCTATCAGAATTTAGGGTGATTTAACACAGAAATTCCTTACTAAATATTTTCCACCATCGAAAACTGCAAAGATTAGAACTGATATTACATCTTTTAATCAGTTTGAAGGGGAATCTATTTATGAAGCATGGGAATGATTTAAGGAACTCTTAAAAAAGAGTCCACACCATGTTATACCAAATTGGTTAATAGTTCAAACTTTTTATAATGGATTAGTTGGACCGCTTAGATCTATTATCGATGCCGCTGCTGGTGGTTCATTGATGTGAAAACAATTTCATGACGCTTATGCTTTAGATGAAGAAATGGATACCAATAATTTTTGAAGGCATTCTGAGAGGGTGAATTCAAACAAACTAGCCAATATTCATGAATCTGATGCATTTATTATGTTAAAAAATCAAGTTGATGCAATTTCAAGGAAGTTGGACCAATTTGGAATGAATTTTCTCAACCAATTTCCATGATTGAAGAGAATTTATTAGGCCAAATGGTAGATTCCTTATAAATAACAAGCAAAATAACCCATATTCAAATTATTATAACCCAAGTTGGAAGAACCATCCTAACTTTAACTGGAATAATACTACGGGTGGTAATAATTAGCAATGGGGGAACAATTAAGGAAACCCATTGGGAAACTGGAACAACCAAGGGAATAATAATTATAGATCTACTTATCCTTAAGGTTTCAACAGTAATACACAATTTAAGGAGAAGAAATTATACAAATGAAAATCAGTTACAAAGTCAAGGAGCTACAATTAGAAATATTGAGAATCAACTTGGACAAATTGTAAATTCGTTACAAAGTTAAGAAGCTGCAATTAGAAATATTGAGAATCAACTTGGACAAATCACAAATTCATTAAGTAATAGATCCTAAGGAACTTTTCCTAGTATTACTGAAATAAATCTGAAAGACCAAAATAAAGAGCAAGTAAAAGCCGTTCAACTTAGAAGCGGAAGTGAGTTGGAAAGTAGGATTCAAAAAGAAACTGAAGTAAAGAGAGAAGAATTTGAAGAATCAAAAGAGGATGCTCCAAAATACTTTGAATGACCTATTTCTCAACTTAAAATTAATTTATAAAAATCACCACCTCCATTTCTTCATAGACTTCATCAACAAAATTTGGATAAGCAATTTTCAAAATTTATGGAGATTTTTAAGAAGCTTATAACTAATATTCCATTTGCTGAAACCTTGGAATAAATTCCGAGCTATGTAAAGTTTATGAAGGATATTATCACCGAGGAAGTTTGAAGATAATGAAACTGTTGCACTTAGTGAGGAGTGCAGTGCTATAATTCAGAAGAAGCTTTTTGAAAAGCTTAAAGATTCTGGTAGCTTTACAATTAAATGTGCAATAGGAGACAAATTTTATGGGAAAGCTTTATGTGATTTATGTGCATGCATTAACCTTATGCCATTATGAATATTTAAAAGATTGAGATTAAGAGAAATAACCCCTACTACTATAACTCTGCAGTTAGTAGATTGTTCAATTACGTACACTAAAAGAGTTATAAAAGATGTCATAGTGAAAGTGGATCAATTTATCTTTTCTGTTGATTTCATTGTGTTGGATATAGAGGAAGATAATGTGATACCTATCATTTTAAGGAGACCTTTCCTAGCCATAGAAAGAGCAATGATAGATGTGCAGAAAGGAGAATTAATAATGCACATCAATGATCAAACTGTTACTTTTAACATTTCAAGATCAATGAAATATCCTGCAAAAGTAAAGATGATGAATGTTATAGAATGGATGTTATAAGATATCTGAGTGAATGTTATTTCAAAACTAATTGTGAAGAAAAATCTAAAGTACATGATTTGGAACACGAGCTAGAAGAGAAATTAGATCAATGTGAAGATCTTTTTAAGGAAGATTCAAACTATGTTCGAGAAAGTTTTGAAATATTGGACAATATAGACAAAAAAAAATCATTTCTGTCCATCAATTGAAAAACCTCCAGAACTTGAGTTGAAGTTACTTCCTGATCATTTAAAATATGTCTTTTTAGGAGATTCCTCTACTTTACCAGTTATAATTTACTCGAAGTTAACAATGGAAGAAGAAGATATATTGATGAAAATTTTGAAAAATTTTAAGAAAGCCTTTGGATTGACAATAACCGATATTAAACGAATCAGTCCTTCAATTTGTATGAATAGAATTCATATGGAAGAGAACTGTAAACCCAGAGCTGATCCTTAAATGATATTGAATACACTATGAAAGAAGTTGTTAAGAAAGAAATTTTAAAGTGGTTAGATGCTGGAATTATCCACCCTATTTCAGATAGTGCATGGGTTAGTCAAATTCATTACGTTCCTAAGAAAGGAGGAGTAACTATGACTGTGAATGAACATATGAATTAATACCTATAAGTTACAGGGTGGTGAATATGCATTGATTATAGAAAATTAAATCTTGTCACTAGGAAAGATTATTTTCCACTACTCTTTTTAGATCACATGTTGGATAGATTAGCTGGGCATAAATACTTTTATTTTTTGAATTGATATGCTGGTTATCACCAAATTCAAATAAGACCTGAGGATCAAGAGAAAATAACTTTCACCAGTCGTTATGGTACTTTTTCTTTTAGCAGAATGCCCTTTGGTTTATGTAATGCCCTTGCTACATTTCAAAGATGTATGACGATAATTTTTTGTGATTTAATTAAAAAAGGGATTGAAGTAATTATGGTTGATTTTTTAGTGTTTGGAACTTCATTTAACTCATTTTTAGAACATTTATCAAAAGTTCTTAAGCACTGTAAAGAAACAAATTTTGTCCTTAATTGGAAAAAATGTCAATTTCTGGTAGTAGGAGGAATTGTACTAGGACATAAAATATCAGAAAATGGTATGGAGGTAGATCCTGCTAAAATTCAAGTGATCGTTAATTTACTTTATCCAATAAATATAAGGAGAATTAGGAGTTTTTTAGGACATGATGGATTCTACAGATGATATATTAAAGACTTCTAAAAAATTGCTAAGCCTTTATGCCATTTACTGGAGAAAGATGCAATTTTCAATTTTGATGAGGAATACTTAAAAGCTTTTGAATTATTAAAAGAAAAATTAGTCACTGCACCAATTATAATTTCACCAGATTGGGGAAAACCTTTTGAATTAATGTGTGATACTAGTGATTAGTCTATTGGAGCTGTTTTAGGACAAAGATATGATAAAATTTTTAAGGTAATTTACTATGCTAGTAAAACTCTTAATGAAACTCAATTTAATTATACAACAACTGAAAAAGAGTTATTAACAATAGTATATGCCTTTGATAAGTTTAGATCATGTTTAATTGAAAATCATTGTGTAGTGCATACAAATCATTCTGCTATTAAGTACTTAATGAAAAAGAAGAATGTTAAACCTAGACTTATAAGATGGATTCTTCTTTTGCAAGATTGATTTTGAAATAGTAGATTGAAAGGGAACTGAAAATCAAATTAATGATCATTTTTCCAAGCTTGACTTAGAAAAACCACTCTCTTTTAAAAAAGAAATTATTGAACATTTTCCAGATGAAAAATTATTCAATATGAATGAGTGGTGTGTTCCGTGGTATGCCGACATTGTGAACTTTCTTGTTTGTGATATTATACCCTATGGAATAACATACCAACAGAAGTGGAAATTTGACATTGTGAACTATATTGTTAGTGATCTTAAACCCAATGGAATGACATACCAATAAATGAGGAAATTTATTTCTGAAGCTAAGCACTTATTTTTGGGATGACCCATTTTATATAAAATAAGGGAAGGATCTGATTATTCGAAGATGTGTACCATTAGAAGAAACTTATGAAATTATCCAAAAATGACATAATTTTGATTTTGGGAGACATTTTGGTGTTGATAAAATAACATACACAATTTTACAATCTGGATTCTATTGGCCTACTATTTTTAGAGATGTTAATGCTTATATTAAAACTTGTGATAGGTGTCAATTAGTAGGCAATATTTCTAGAAGAAATGAGATGCCCCTCAATTATATGTTAGAAGTAGAAATATTTGATGTTTGGGGATTAAATTTCATGGGACCATTTATACCATCTTTCGGGAATTTATATATACTGTTAGCAGTGGACTATGTATCCAAATGGATAGAAGTTGTTGCTTTACCTTGATATGATGCTAAAAGTGTTGCAAAGTTTTTGAAAACGAACATATTTTGTAGATTTGGGATGCCAAGAGTTATCATAATTGATGGGGGAATTCATTTCATAAATGTCATAATGGAGAAATTATTAAAGAAATATCATATAAATCATAGAAGTGCTACTACCAATTATCCTCAAACAAGTGGTTTGACTGAATTATCCAATCGAGAAATTAAAAGAATTATGGAAAAATCTGTGAATTCAATAAAAATGGATTGGTCAGTCAAACTTGACTATGCTTTATGGGCTTATAGGACTGCATATAGAACTCCTATAGGATTGTCCCCATATAGGCTAATATTTGGGAAAGCTTGTCATTTACCAGTTGAACTAGAGCATAAAGCATATTGGGCGATTAAAGAGTTCAATTATAATTTGAAAGATTCTGGTGAGAAAATATTATTGTAATTAAATAAGCTTGAAGAGATAAGGAATGAATCTTATGAAAGTGCTATGATTTACAAAGAAAAGATGAAGAAGTGGCATGATCAAAGGATTCTTACTAAAAATTTTCAGCTCGGACAACAAGTTTTGCTATATAATGCAAGGTTAATATTATTTCCAGATAAACTTAAATCTTGGTGGATGGGGCCATTTGTTGTGATAAAAGTTTATCCTTATGGGGCTGTGGATATTAAAGATCCTAAGACTGATAAAGTGTTTAAAGTGAATGGTCATAGACTGAAACCTTATTTTGTAGGGGATCAACATAAATTTAATGAAGGAATGATGTTGGGTCAACCAGAATAAGCACTGGTTACATCGGGCTGATGACGTTAAACCAAGCGTTTTGTGGGAGATAACCCATAGTTATCAGTGTGTTTTGCTTTGAATGTTGTTTGTGTGTGATTAAGAAAATTAGGGTAGCATTTTTGAGACTATTATGTGTTAGCATTGATTTTAAGACTTTATTTAGTAACATAGACATGTTGGAATGAGAATTTAGACATTTAGTTGACTGGTGCAAAAATATGCACGGGCGCTTAAGCACGACAGTTAAAAAATATGTGCTAAATTAAGATTCTAGAAGGTTTAACTGCCAATTGGTTTGTAAGAACATGCCAAGGTAGTTCCAAGACATGCCTGAAATTTATTAGAGAGATGTAGGTCTATAAATAGAAGGGTTTAGTGAAGGAATTTCGCCCCAGATCATTTTCAGCCCTAAAGTCTATAAGAAAGAAAGACTTTGATAAGATGTCTTCATGGAAGATGGATTTGAAGAACAAGGAAGTGACCATGAGGAACATATTCATTAGTTAATGTGCACAAGAGATGTATAACAGTTTCTTAGCTGTTAATATTGAAGGAATATGGGAAAAGATCAACAAAATTGAGACTACCATGGCTTTACTTGAGACTGTTAATTGAGATTTATGCACATCTTGAGCATATTGGATGGCAATTGAAAATACAATTTAGCCATACTAGTTATATAGAGAAAGCAAACAAGGAGATGTTTCTTAAGCAGAAATGGATTGAAGAAGATAGTATCAGAGCTCGTCATCACCGTCCGTTTTATCAACTTTATATTCTGATTGCCCCAGGAGAGATTAATGAAAAATCAGAGTTTGTCCCATAAAATGATGAATGGAATTAAGTTCTATGTCTGAGTTTGTGTGTTAGGAGTCATTTTGTTTATGTGTTAGTGTTTAAGTCTTGCTTTTTAGTGTTTATGCTTTTAAGTGTTTAATTGTGAATGTTTGTTAAGTGTTCGTGCTTAGAAAACTTTGTCATCCAAGACTATTAGGAGTGAGAATTAAGTTTTATATGTACTTATAATTTTTTGTGAATGAAAATATATGTTTGTTTGTGTGAAAATTAATGTTATTTTTAGCCTCAAATTGAATTGAGCTAATAGAGAATTTTGAGAGAGAGGAGAGTTAAAGGAGATGAAAATAGTCATTTAAGTGTTATGAGAGCATTTAGGGGTAGTATACTTAAGCAAATAGTGCATTTTACTTAAGTTCAAAAATTTAAAAAATCATGCACTGGCGCCTAAGCACCACATCTTGCGCTTAAGCTCGAAGTAACCCAAGAGGCAGACGCCTAAGCGTCAGTTTGCGAATGGTTAAAAGTGAAAAATTAACTTGAAAATCGCCATTTTTCTCCCTCCCATCACCTTCAACCTCTCAAAATCGTAATTTTTGAGCTAGGGCACACTAATAAGTTGATATTTCTTGGTGGAATCAAGAAAAATTTGCTAGATTCAGATTTCTTAAGGTAAGAGCTTTACTTCTATACAAAAATTTTGGATTTTCACCATGTATTTTGAGTACATTTGGAAGAATTCAAAAATTCACTACTCATGGTGAAAAATGAGGAAAAATCTATGGATATTGCATAGGAAGTGTGGTTTAAGCTTTTAGAAGTTTAGTTTAGTAGTTTAAACTTGGTTTTTGAAGTTATTTTTGACATTTTATAAAATTGTAGAATGACACTAAGAATAAAAAGGAGAGCTCTTTTTATCGAGCAAATTTGTGAGTTCAAAAGTTCAAGATAGGTACAGTGATGCATTGGAATCACGAAGCTTATCCAGGAGCGTTGTTTTATAAATCCAGGTGGATTGACCAGAGGAAAATATGTTGAGATTTTCATACCTATTTTATACTGTTTTTAATGATATTGCACTTTAAATAAAGGTTAATAACTCAATCAAAATAAAACTTATGTCCTTAAGAAAATTATTTTAGGTTTGACCAAAAAAAAATATGTTGAGATTTTTATACCTATTTTATACTGTTTTTGATGATATTGCACTTTAAAGAGAGATATTTTTTATGTTTTGTTGCAGGAATGATGAAATAGGGTCATTGGAGCAAGAAGATGCAAAAGGAAGCGAATTTGAAGAAAAAAGGGTCAAAATGTGAAGAATTGAACTTGGGCGCCGACAACGCCATCGACCCCGCCGACGATGAGATTTTCCCGAGAGTCCAAATCATTAAGAAGGTCTACCGACGGTGCCCTCGAGGCCGCCGACGACATGCTCGGCGGTTATGACCAATCAGACTATGGATAAGGATAAATTTTGAAGGGATGCTTAGGCAATTGTTGAGAAAACTCATCGATAACTTTAAAAGAAGATTTTGACCGAAAATTGAGATGGAGCCAGAAGACTCTAGAGTTCCTGGAGGTTAGAAATGTTCCATTAGTGTCTGCTAGAGTGTCAAATTGTGAGGAATTCTTTGAGAGATTGTAAGAGTGGAGGGAAAGTGAGAGATTTCTTCCTCCTTTCCGAGGGAAAGAATATAGGGAGTAAAGGAAGTGCTAGGAGAGTTCCTAGAGATTAGAAAAATTCCAATATTAGTGAGGAATTCTTCGAGAGATTGTAAGAGTAGAGGGAAAGTGAGAGATTTCTTCCTCCTTGCTGCTTTGAAGAGGAATTTTGTGTGTTGTAAAGCAAGGAAAAGATTCAGAGGAACTTCAAGGAGTTTTCTTGGGAAGAAATTAGAGATAATTTTATTTATTGTTGTAGTTTGTATGACTTTGATTTTATATATGAATTCTGGGTCTTGTTGTGTTTTCCCCATGAGATTTGAGTAGTTTTCTCTGTTATTCTCCTTGTCTTGAGATTTTTGAAATGGTGATTTGAATTAGTGGAGCCATGAAAATATTTAAGAAATTGTGATGATCTTTTCACTTTGATCTTAATTTACTTTCAATATGACTAATTGATTTGTTAAAATATGTTGAGTCTTACAACTAACGTGAAGATTACATCCAAGATTCAGAGAGGTCAAAGTTCTTGGAAGTTGGGTGCAAATAACTAGGGAAATAAAATTATCGGGCGTAGAATTGGAGATTTTAGAGTGACATACTAAAATCCCTAATTCGGTCCTATCATTTGGGTGCTGAAGTATAGGTGTTAGCCCTCAGGCGAGGGGAACGTGAGAGCTCTGAAGTGAGAGTTGGTATCCTCCCAGCCTAGTCACAGATTCAGTAAATAGCATAGGATTAGTCAATATTCTTTATGCCTGGACCAAAGGGTAAAGAATAGGTATGCTCCTATATGACAAAATATAATTTGACTAATTCACTTTATCCATTCACTATAATTTCTTGGCAAGTAGAAGGATNATATAATTTGAACTAATTCACTTTATCCATTCACTATAATTTCTTGACAAGGAGAATGATGTTTTCTTATATATTGAATATCACATTTTAACCTTCATTAGTATATTTAGTTATTTAATATTTATTAAAATTACATATTTATTTCAATTGCCTATCAGTGACAGATAAGCAAATTGAACTTCGTTATTGTGATTAAAGTATTGCTTTTCTAAAATCTTAGTTCGTAGTTCTAATATTACTCCCTATGGGATCGATATCTAGAACTCCATTAGAGCCCTATATTACTTGAGCGAAACGTATACTTGCCTTAATAAGTGTGACTTTACAATTATTGAATATTTATTACGTTCATATTTATCAAATTTATAATTGTTATTAAGATTTAGTGCAGTTGCTGAGGGATTAAATCTTTTAGCAGCAGTATTACATACTTATATTTTTAAGTATATATAAAGTCGCGGTCAAGGATCTGTGGAAGATCTGATCGTTCACCAATAGTGGGAACGATTCTGTTGTTGTAGTTATATCTGTTGTTAGGGAGTTCTATGCAAAATTCCCTGAAGCTGAAGACGATAGAGTCATGGTTCGAGGAAAGTTGGTACCTTTTTCACCAGAGGTAATCAATTTATTCTACCATTTGCCACCGGATACTTTATGTTTTTATGCAAATTATAGTTTGACTGAAATGATGCTAGATGAGATTATTTCTTATTTGACTGTTGGAAGAGGACTTTGGAAGATCACAAATGAAAGGAAAGTAAATTTTTCCACATCAAAGTTAAGTGCACCTTTGAAGGCATGACACTATTTTATTTCTGCCCGTATATTACCAACAAATCATCTCAGCAAAGTTACCAGAGAGAGAGAGAGTGATGCTAAATTATTGTATCCAGGAAGAAAAGCTCATCAACATAGGAGCGTTGATATATCAGACTATCATCAGTTCTGCCACTGCAGCTACTACTACAGGTCTGGGATTTGCTTCCTTGATCTTTTCTTTATATGAGCAGACTGAAGTGAAATATGATAGTTGGGAGGAAGTACTATAGCCTTTAAAGCCTATTACAAAAGTGAATGTGAAAACTTTTTCTGAACATTCTATTTTCGGCTAAAGAGGAGGATTTTCAAGGAGCTATGGAATGGAAAAGTCTGCTGCTTCGGCCTCTGCTGCTTCTACATCTAGACCATCTTTCTCACGTGCTTCTACTTCTAGATGTGAGTCTACTGAGACCCAAGATAAATTATTACAAAGGATAATGGACAATTTTAATTATACCGCTGATAAAGTTTAGAATTAGAGCATTTTGCAGAACATACTGATAGGTATAATAGAAGAAAAGGTGATTATGAAGAGAAATTTCACTCATCTTTGGAGAGCCTCATTAGGGGTAACCAATGAGTGCAATTTCCTCCATATCCTAGATACCCTAATTATGAGCATGTAGATGTTTGGGATAGCGGTGATTCTGAGAATGGTGAGTAGGACTATGAGATTTATTTTTATGTTTGTATTATGATATGGAGTATGTAGTCTGGGTAGGTACATTTGTATTTATCTGTTTATTTGGACTTCAGACATATGATGTGATGTGTTTTTATGCTTTGGAACTGAGACATGTATGTTTGTGTGTTAGTTTAGATTTTGTGATGTATAAGAATGTTATTTTATTTAATTGTATTGTGATGTTGTGTTTTGTTAGTAGTTTGTTTTCAAATGTTAGGGTAGTAACTGTTGTTGTGTGTTTAGTACTGTGTTAGTTAGTTAAGAATTGAACTTGGTTCTATGTCTTTTGAAAAGTTGAAAATCTTGCTAACTTTAGTTTTAAAATTTTAAAATTAGAAAACTGCCACCCTGTATTTTTCTTTTATCTTGTTAGTGTATTTGTTTTTATGTTGAGACTGTGAAGTCAAAGTTAGTGTGTTAGTTTATTTTTATGTTCTTACCCACTACTTAGAAGTCTACTGACTCTCTACATGTTAAATTGAAATGAAAATGATAGAAAATTAATCAAAAATTAATTTTACTCTTTTTTTTTAGTTTTATACTTTTATACTTAGGATATAAATATATATATATATATAT
>JXCR01146884.1:63503-128791 GCA_002079205.1 Phalaenopsis hybrid cultivar | reverse complement strand
GGGGGGGGTAATGAAAAATATTTTAAAAACTTGAATTTTATTTGTTCTTAGATGTGCTACAAGTGAATTTGATTTTAAAAGAAAAATGATCATGTAGATGAAGTTATATTAGGGAAGTAAAATCTGATTTTAGAAATGAGTAAGAAAATTTTGTTAAAATATTTAGTAATGAAGACAAACTTTAAGTTAAAAGTTTTATGTGTAGAAAATGTTTAATATAAGTAACTATCTTTCGTAAGAAAAACTGTATTTTTGAAAAATTTAGAAATTTAGACTTTTATTTTTAATACTTAAATTTCTTCTGTTAAAAATAATTTTCAAAACTATTATTATATTTATAAGTAAAAGATTTATATTAGGACTTTGCTTTAGGAAAGGAGAAGTGGAATTCAAAACCATTAAAGGTCTATCCAAATATAGTAATACTTACCTGAAAAAGAAAAAGAAAAAAAAAAGAAAAGAAAAGAAAAGAAAAAGAAAAAGAGAAAGAAAAGAAAAAGAAAACTTAAGGGAGGAGAAGCTTGAGGATTAGTGCCTAATCAAAAATTAGTTCCACATTTGATCTTTTTAAAGTATAAGACTTGAGAAAATCTTAAGCTTAAAAATATAATATAGTAAGTAAAATTATTTTTAATAAAAATTTTTAAGTAGAGATAATAAAAGGACTAAATTCTAAACTTGGAGAATATATAATATTTCTGAATTAGATAGAAACTCATATTTTCATCTTTCTTAAGATTAAAAATTTTTAAACCTAAGTTGGTCTTCATTACAACTCATATTTTCATCTTTCCTAACATTAAAAATTTCTAAACTTTAAGTTGGTCTCATTTAGAGGATATTTTTTTTCTAAATTGGACTACTATATTTCTAAATCTAAATTTAGTAACTCCTAAAGAAACTCTTAGTTTTTAAGGATTGAAGTGTCACTTGAGGACAAGTAACATTTTAAGTTTGAGGGATTTTAATACACCTAAAATATATAGTGTTTTTAAACGCATTTTTATACCTATTTTTGAGATATTGCGCTTGAATGGAAGGTATTTGTGTTTTTTTCTTTCAGGTGCAGTAAAAAGGTGAAAAATGCTAAAAAGAATAAAAAAGTATCAAATTTGGATCAAAGAGTTGAAAATTGTGCTAAAGTGTTTTGGTGCCTAAGCGCCCGATCTGGCGCTTAAGCGCCGGTTAAACAGAGAAGCCTAGATCCGACGCTTAAGCGCTAGAGTCCCTGCGCTTAAGCCTCAAAGACAGTTATTTGGCGGTTTTGTTCATTTGGTCGAATTTTGAAGAGGTATTTGAGGCATTTATTGGCTAAAAAAGGTGGTTATGACCACTAGAAATGAAAGTATTATTAAAAGACTTATGAAAGGAGGTATCCTTTGGAGAATACATCGAATTGGGACACATTTTGAAGAGTTATCAAGACACCTCTTGCAGGTTTATAAAAGAAGGAAGTTGAGACTTTTTAAATTATGGTTGAAAGTTTTGAAAAGTGTTGGAAAGGAGAGAGTTTTGGAGAGATTTTCAGGCACCATAAATTTACTTTATCCTTTTTATTTTTAGTTTAGTTTAAGATTCAGGCACCACAAAATTTACTTTTTTTCCTTTTTGTTTTTAGTTTTATTTTGAGAGTTTAAAGTGATATACAGGAGAAGAGATTCAAAGGAACTTCAAGAGTTTAGTGGAGGATTTGAGATAAGTTTTTATCTTTTTTTTTAACTACAAGAGAGATTCAAAGGAACTTCAAGAGTTTGGTGGAGGATTTGAGATAAGTTTTTATCTTTAGAGATTCAAAGGAACTTCAAGAGTTTGGTGGAGGATTTGAGATAAGTTTTTATCTTTGTTTCTAAACACTTCAAGAAGTTTGGTGGAGGATTTGAGATAAGTTTTTATCTTTTGTTTTGAACTACTTTTGGTTTTAATTGAGACCTCTTGTTGGTTTGACAATAATTTCTACTTTTAAACTAAAGTGTGGTTTTGTTTTCTCCACTGATTCTGAGTAATTTTCTTTATCTTGCTCCTTAAAATGATAAATAATTAAAGTATTGAATGGAATTTGTGGGGAGTATTGATCTTTAATATTGGAAGAAGTTGTGATGATTTAAATCCATGAACTTAATATACTTATTGATTTGACATATCCATATGTTAAAATTTGTTCTGAGAACATGTAAGCACTGGGCTGGTATTGTCTTAGTCAACAATTGGAAAGAATCACATGAAGTTATAATTCATATGATTTAATGCAAATAAATAGGGAAATAATCTTTGAAGGGTGTAGAGTTAGAGAACTTTAAAGTGACAGGTTAAAGCCCCTAACTTTGTTTATTGTTTTAGGTTCTGATACGAGATGTTAGGCCCCAAGTGGAGGGAATCGAGGGAACTCTAGAATGAGAGTTGGTATCTTCCCTGCCTAACCGGTCTTCAGAACTATTGAAACTTTAAATTAGCCAATATTCTTTGTAGGATCTCTTGTAAGGGTAAAGAATATAATTGATCCTTTTTGACACAACACAATTTGCATACTACCACAACATAATTCCTAAGCTTATTACTGATTCATGAGAGGAGAAAGATATTTTCAATTTAGTGCTTTTTTTACATAAACTTAAGTTATCTTTTTAAATTGTTACTGTTTTGTCAAAATATCAAAAATACCAAAAAGATTTGAATTTTAATTACTTTGAATACATCTCTAGTTTAAGTAATTGTCTTTTTAAAATAGAAAATTTGTCGTTCAATAGAGAATATTGCGTATTTGCCTGTGGGTTCGATATTTAGGTCTTAATAAAAAAGTCATATATTACTTGATAACGATACGTATACTTGCGTAGTATCCCAATATATAAATTAAAGAGTTAAATTCCTATTTGCTTCAGGATCAAGTTTTGACTCTGTTGCAAAGTAAGGAAATATAAGTGAAAATATAATCAGTCACATTGTTATACTGTTGCATATAAGTAGTAAGTCAGGATCACCATGTCATGGGGAGAAAATGTTGAAAAACTGTCTAGCAGTTATTAGCACCTAGGCGCCAGCCTCTTTGTCTGCTCGGCTATGTACCGATGCCTAGTAGCCTGCGTACGTGGTGCCAAGATGCTTGGTAGGCGCTCAATGGCTAGCGCCTAGGAACCAATCTCTTGGATCTCTAATTGCTCTATATCAGCTCTGCTTTACTCTATTTCTTCTCCACTTCATTCCATTTCTCCTGTTGTTATATCTGCAAGAAAAACATAATATACCCTTCTTTAAAGTGCAACTTCATTCTTAAAAAAGTACAAATAATAAATGAAATTAAGCATGCTTTTCTACAAATCACTTAGCACTTGATAACTTGCTTTAATTATTCTCATTATTAAAATGGGTAATTATCTCGTAAGAACTCTCACCTAAAAAATCTAGAAATTATATCTTAAAGTCCTCATAAAATAAAGGAAATATTATTAGTATATTAACAAAAAAGTTACCTTTCCTTTAAAAAATTTGAACCATAACAAGCACAACTCTCTCATAATAGCTAAGTAGGAATTTTCTAAGCCCAAACATATACCTAAGAAAAATCAAACAAAAAGAATTGGATGTTTAAAAAATAATTTGCTCAATCTCAGAATATATTAAGCTCGTCTTGCAAAATTGTATTTCTTCAAGTTATGCACAAAGAGAAGACTAATCATTGCCTCTTCCATAAAAAAACACAGAACAAAAAACAAATAACATAAAGGGCTATGCAACATAAACATTGTTGCCCATTTGATAATGTACTTACATTTCAAAAACATCTATTCACTTTGAAAATAACAAAATTCTGGTTTGAATAATTTTTTCAATGATATGCATGTAATTTTTATAAGAGCAATATATGAGAATTCGTTAACCAAGCACAAAAGAAAAGACTCAACATCCACCTACTAGAAGAGTTAGAGGGAGAAATAACATGCAGAAATATGAATGCTTCGGTGAAGAAAGAGGAGAGCTAGAGTTGGCTTAAATGATCAGAGAGAGAGAGAAAGAGAGAGAGAGAGAGAGAAAGAGAGAGAGAGAGAGAGAGAGAGAGAGAGGAGAAGGGGATCGAGCCATTTGCCATTGTAGCGCATAGAGGAAGGAAATAAAGAAATTATAAGAGGAAAAGAATTACCTTGAGAGGAACGTGAGATGCATGAGGCCTTTCTCACGGAAGAGGGCGATGCAAATGAGAACAACATCTCCTTATGGGTTTTTCATGGAGGCGGAGAGGGCGGCGCGAATAAGAGTAGTAGATTGCCACAAGTTCTCTCATAGAGGTGGAGAGGGCTAGACGAATGAGTGCAACGACTCATTGCGGGCTTTCTCATAGAGAAGGTGAAGCTCTTAGCTAGGGCACACTGGATTCTTTCTCGCGGAGCAGGGAAGTGTGGTCTTTCCTTAGGAAATTTAGAAACAAGAAAGTAGGATGCAGGCCTTTAATCTCGATCGCGATTTTAATTAAAGCTGTGCTGTAGTTTGAATCGCTATACCAAAAAATGAGATTCAAATACTAGAATTTCACGGATCCGTTCAGAACTTAGTTTGGAAATCCGAAACAAACACACCCAAATACTTCTACGTATAAGATTGATACAAGCTATTGAGGCATGCAATCATCTATCAGACCGTGCATAAGGTAACACATAAAATCACTTATAAGCTGATGCAAGCCATCAACACTAATCTCAACATTCATAAACTTTATCTTCTTTTAAGGACAATAATATTGACATACATTATCATTGAAAGAGCTGATGCATAACATCAACATCAAAATCAAACTGAACAACTTAGTCTCCTATTCCTCCCGTTCGAAGTGAACAATCCAACATGCTACCACCGTTTAATCTCTTGAAATGACTACAATATCCTCTAACTTCTATCATTAAATATGCTATGCACAAATTATGTCGAATGAATATTATAACTTATTTCAGAGTATCATTTGACATTTCTAACATATACTTCTAAAATCATATTTGAAAATTTCACATAAAACTTCATCAAAAATTTCTTTTTTCTATAAGTGCATAGAGTTAGATCTTTTTCAATCACATCATTTTCTTACATTGAGTTTAATTTATGCTATGTTTAAAATATTCCTATATTTAAATTCTTTCAATTAAATAATGTTGAAGGAAATTATAGATTCCCCTAATCTAAAAAAAAAAATTATCTTGGAGGACCATACGTATTCTTTAAAAATAAGAACAAACGTAAGATACAATATTGTTTTCGTCATTTGAAATGAAAACAAAAATTGTCCTTTTATTTCCATCCAATGGCTAAACAGTCTATAAAAACTACATGAGATTCATCCAACGGACGGCTGCGTCCGGCAGCAAAGCTTCACGAAGCGGGATTTCCAAAAACACAAAACTCTGCTCTCGCGCTCTTCCTGTTTCTCTTTCTAGGGTTTCCGTTTCAAATTCCTTCGTTTTCTGAACTTGGATCTCGCAAGCATTCTTCTTTCACCTGCTGAACTTCGTAATCTAGGACCTGTTCTAGGTTTTTCTGATGGTTGCTCGTCTCTAGCTCTAGCAATGGCTTTGTTGCCACTTGCCGCAGAAGATGAGCGATAGGGAAGAGTTTCCTGAGGCCGGAGGCGAGTCTTCCGGGCGGTTTGACTTTCTGCAACCGAGGCGTGATCTCCAGTCCAATTGGGAGGTAGATTTAGCCAAGAACTTGGAGGATTACCTCCTCAAGATTTGTTCCGGCGAGGTCACTTCAGAGCCGTCGGTTAACTTTGCTGAAGGTTCGGGTTTCTAGCCCTAGCTTTGTTTTTTTTGCTTCAAGTTGGTTACTTTCTGTATTGGTGATTTGGTGATTGGAGCTTTTTCTCTTTTTGATTGGCCGGAAATGTGGGTTTAGCTGCCTTGTTTCTTCAAGGTTCAGTTCAGGTGTACAGCCGGAAGGTGGAATATTTGTATTCGCTGGTCCTGCAAGTTTTGGAGCTCCTTTCACAGAAGAGGTATGTAATTCTGGCTTATTTTGCTTAAATGTTATTGCGATGCTTGAGTAGATCCTTTTGTTTTGGTAAAAAGACGTTTTTTTTACTCATACGAAGGTCGTACGTCCGTAGTATTATGTTAGCTAAAATTGTAAGAAGAAATTGGGTATCTAGTTTTGCTGCATTTCAAAAACGTGAGAACTGGGCATAAGTTTACGTCTGAGCCACATATTCCTGGTTGTTCCCAAGCACCCAATGCAGGAGACTTTTTTGAATTTCTTGTTATAATTATCTTATATTCACACGTGTTTTTTAAAAGATAATGGTTGTTGTGGGTCGAAAGAGATGAGGAAAATTGAATCACCAAATGTTGGGAAATAAAGAAAAAAAAATATAATTTGGCAACTTTCTGATCAGAATGTTCTGAAGGGTTGCGTATGTATTTATATGGAAGATGGGGCATGGTTGTTTGATCTTTTGAGTAAACTGAAGTGGTGTTTCAGTACTAAAATTGTTACGAAAATGCTTCCTATGCTAGGTGTTAACTAGGAGGACTAAAGCAAGTTCGGCCTGAACTGTGCTGGATTGCCTCAGTCTACTTGGGCAGTTGCACTGTTCTTTTCTTTTCTATTTTGAACTTGAGTTTGTACTTGAGCCTTCTAGTAGTTTTTGGGGAGTGATATATGAAGAATAAAGTACACTGTGGAGTTTGTCTTTGAGCATGCTAGCATTAGAGGGATAGTTTGAGCAGTATTTGTTTGTTATAATGTGGCGGAAAATAGGCTTTATGCGGTTTGGATATTTAGAATTAACGTAGGAAATGCATCATACAATGGCTTGGCAAAATTAGCATCAAGGATTCGATACGAAAAGGGGTAGCGCTAAGGTGACATGGCTAGACGTTATGCGAAAATATTTATGTAGAACATGTTTGACAACCCATTTAGCATTTAAAATGAATGAATGGAAATAGATAATTCATAAATCCCACCCCGCATGGTTATGAGATGTTAGCGTTGCTACTAATGATGATATATGTTTGAGCTAGAATTTTATATACTATGCAAGTTTCTCCCAATTGCATGAGCAACTTTCATATTTAGAAACTTGAGCCCTCACTCACTTTGTATA
This sequence comes from Phalaenopsis hybrid cultivar, assembly GCA_002079205.1. NCBI lineage: Eukaryota > Viridiplantae > Streptophyta > Magnoliopsida > Asparagales > Orchidaceae > Phalaenopsis > Phalaenopsis hybrid cultivar. The sequence continues at coordinate 121,707 of JXCR01146884.1, read as the reverse complement.
CATACATAATCGGATTATTTTGAGCCATGGTTATGGGGTTATAAACATGTCGAGTTGAACTTGAGCAACCGTCGGCTTGAGCTTGAGATTGATTAATTAATCGAGTTCAAGTTATAGCTTGAGCTTAATTTTATAAGTTTGAACCAACTCATGAATCAGACTGTTTATTATGAAAGAGAGAATAATATTAATTCAAGCTAATGTTATAATAAAAAGACAAATATTTAGGAAATAATTAATAAGAAATGACTTGGTGTATACATTATTTTCTTAGTCATTTTTAATAATTTAATGATAGTCTTGAATTTTTATATATTTTAAGTATATTTTATATTTTTATTTTTTAAACATGCTGGCTCACGAGCTAACAAGTCAACTCAGGGCTGGCTTGTTTTTGGCTTGTTAGTTTATCAAGCTCAGTTCACGAGCCACTTATCGAGTTGAACTCGAGCCGGGTCATTAGTCGGCTTGGCTTAGTTTCACCTCTACATGGTTTTAGTTATTAGTAAAAATAGACATGTTTGAGAAGTTTTGGATAAGTTTCAGCTAGTTGTGATATATAATCACCTTGGATTTTAGAGTCCTGCTGATTTTTTTCCACGCTATCTTATTTCTATCATTTTTTGGCCAAGTGGTGGACAAAATATCTCTAAAAATACAACTTATACTACTTACATTCACATTAATTTTGTTTTGCATTAACTCTTGGTAATGCACATGCATTGTCATCACATGCATAGTGGGAGAAAACTTTCATATGTGATATGGTAGAGTTTTAATCATAAGCAAGGGAAGCTTAGCGAAACCCGTTTCTCACTATACACTCATTATCTTTAATTAGTTTTTTTTTTTCTTGTATTTGCATAATTGTTTATCCTAGAGGAAAAAAATATAGTTCGTTTAATCTTTAGGGGATTCTTATATGTTTATACTTAATTTTATCACAACATTTTATTTTATATTTACCTAGAATACTTTTTCCTTAATTATGATCGAATTTAATTAATTAAATTATAAATATTTTCCTAATAGTTATTTTTTGTTGAGGTTTTCAATAGTTGGCAAGTATTATGACTTTTAAAATTGATCATTTAAGCTTTTTTAGATTATATTTAAAATTGTAACTGAAATCACATTATAATGTGAAATCTGAAATTACCAAAAACATTAATGTTATTAGAAGAAATACTCTATAGAATGATATGAAGTTGATATTGATAGCCTCATTTTCCACCTACAAGGAATTGATCATTCTGATTTGAATGGCNTAATGGTTGTTGTGGGTCGAAAGAGATGAGGAAAATTGAATCACCAAATGTTGGGAAATAAAGNTCATAAGCAAGGGAAGCTTAGCGAAACCCGTTTCTCACTATACACTCATTATCTTTAATTAGNGATTTTAGAAATGAGTAAGAAAATTTAGTTAAAATTTTTAGTAATGAAGAAAAACTTTAAGCTAAAAGTTTTATGTGTAGAAAATGTTTAATATAAGTAATTATCTTTCAAAAGAAAAATTGTATTTTTAAAAAATTTAGAAATTGAGACTTTTATTTTTAGTACTTAAATTTCTTTTGTAAAAATAATTTTCAAAACTATTATTATATTTCTAAGTAAAAGATTTATATTAGGACTTTGCTTTAGGAAAGGAAAAGTGGAATTGAAAACCATTAAAGGCCTATCCAGATATAGTAATATTTGCCTGAAAAAGAAAAAGAAAAAAAAAGAAAAGAAAAGAAAAGAAAAAGAAAAAGAAAAAGTTGGGGAGGAGAAGCTTGAGGATTAGTGTCTAATCAAAAATTTGTTCCACATTTGATCTTTTTAAAGTATAAGACTTGAGAAAATCTTAAGCTTAAAAATATAATATAGTAAGTAAATTTTTTTTTAATAAAATTTTTAAGTGGAGATAATAAAAGGACTGAATTCTAAACATGGAGAATCTACAATATTTGTGAATTAGATAAGAACTCATATTTTCATCTTTCTTAACATTAACAATTTCTAAACCTTAAGCTGGTCCCATTTCCTAATATTTTTTTTCTAAATTGGACTACTATATTTCTAAATCTAAATTTTAGTAACTCCTAAAGAAACTCATATACATATCATATTTATTTAGTTTTTAAGGATTGAAGTGTCACTTGAGGACAAGTAACATTTTAAGTTTGGGGGAGTTTGATACACCTAAAATATATAGTGTTTTTAAACGCATTTTCATACCTATTTTTGAGATATTGCGCTTTAATGGAAGGTATTTGTGTGTTTTTCTTTCAGGTATAAGTAAAAAGGTGAAAAATGCTAAAAGGAGTAAAAAATGATCAAATTTGGAGCAAAGAGTTGAAAATTGTGCTAAAGTGTTTTGGTGCTTAAGCGCTAGATCCGGCGCTTAAGGGCCGGTTAAACAGAGAAGGCTGCGGCTAAGCGCCAGAGTCCCCGCGCTTAAGCGTCAGAGACAGTTATTTGGTGGTTTTCTTCATTTGGTCGAATTTTGAATAGGTATTTGAGGCATCTATTGGCTAAAGAGGGTGGTTATGACCATTAGAAACGAAAGTATTATTAAAAGACTTATGAAAGGAGGCATCCTTTGGAGAATACATTAAANATGGATTCTGAGTAGTTTTCTTTATCTTTCTCCTTAAAATGATAAGTAATTAAAGTGTTTATGGAAGTTGTGGAGAGCATTGATCTTTAATGTTGGAAGAAGTTGTGATGATTTAAATTCATGATCTTCATTTACTTCTTGATTTGGCCTATCCATATGTTAAAATTTATTGTGAGAACATGTAAGCACCGGGTTGTTATTGTCTTAGTCAACAATTGGAAAGAATCACATGAAGTTGTATGAATGAGAATGTAATTCATATGATTTAGTGCAAATAATTAGAGAAATAATCTTTGAAGTGTTAGAGTTAGAGGACTTTAAAGTGATAGGTTAAAGCCCCCAACTTGGTTTATTGTTTTAGGTTTTGATACGAGTTAGAGGACTTTAAAGTGATAGGTTAAAGCCCCCAACTTAGTTTATTATTTTAGGTTCTGATACGAGAAAAAGTGACAGGTTAAAGCCCCTAACTTGGTTTATTGTTTTAGGTTCTGATACGAGATGTTAGGCCCGAGGTGAAGGGAATCGAGGGAACTTTAGAGTGAGAGTTGGTATCTTCTCTGCCGAACTAGTCTTCAAAACTATTCAAACTTTAAACTTACCAATGTTCTAGTAAGGGTAAAGAATATAATTGCTCCTATCTGACACAACACAATTTGCATACTACCAAAACATAATTCCTATGCTTATTTCTGATTCATTATAAGGAGAAAGATATTTTCAAATTCAGTGCTTTTCTTTTACATAAACTCAACTTATCTTTTTAAATTGCTATAAAAAATACTAAAAAGATTTGAATTCTAATTACTGAGAATACATCTCTAGTTTAAGTAATTATCTTTTTAAAATAGAAAATTTGTCGTTCAATAGAGCATATTGTGTTTTTTCCTATGGGTTTGATATTCAAGTCTTAATCAAAATGTCTGAAATTACTTAATAATGATACGTATACTTGCGTAGTATCCCAATATATAAATTAAAGAGTTAAATTCCTATTTGCTTCAAGATCAAGTTTTGACTCTGTTACAAAGTAAGGAAATATAAGTGAAAATGTAATCAGAGATATTGTTATACTGTTACATATATGTAGTAAGTCGGGATCACCATGTCATGGGGAGAAAATGTTGAAAGACTGTCCAGCAGTTATTGGCGCCTAGGCGCCAGCCACTCTGTCTGCACGGCTATGTACCGACGCCTAGTAGCTTGTGTACGTGGTGCCAAGATGTTTGGTAGGCGCCCAATGGTTAGCGCCTAGGCACCAATCTCTTATATCTCCAACTGCTCCATATCAGCTCTGCTTTATTCCATTTCTTCTCGACTTCGTTCCACTTCTACTGTCTGTTATATCTGCAAGAAAAACATAATAATACCCTTCTTTAAAGTGCAACTTCATTAATAAAAAAAAGTACAAATAATAAATAAAATTAAGCATGCTTTTCTACAAGTCACTTAGCACTTGATAACTAGCTTTAATTATTCTCATTATTAGAATGGGTAATTATCTCATAAGAACTCGCACCTAAAAAACTAGAAATTATATCTTAAAGTCTTCATAAAATAAAGGAAAATATTATTAGTATATTAACAAAAAGTTACCTTTCCTTTAGAAAATTTGACCCATAACAAGCACAACTCTCTCATAATAGTTAAGTAGGAATTTTCTGAGCCCAAACATATACCTAAGCAAAATCAAACAAAAAGAATTGGATGTTTAAAAAATAATTTGCTCAATATTTTGAATATAGTAAGCTCGTCTTGCACAATTGTATTTCTCCAAGTTATGCATAAAGAGAAGACTAATCATTGCCTCTTCCATAAAAAGGCAAAACAAAAAACAAATAACATAAAGGGCTATGCAACATAAACATTGTTGCCCATTTGATAATGTACTTACATTTCAAGAACATGTATTCACTTTGAAGATGACAAAATTCTGGTTTGAATAATTTTTTCAATGATATGCATATAATTTTTATAAGAGCAATAAGTGAGAACTCGTTAACCAAGCACAAAAGCAAAGACTCCACCTACTAGAAGAGTTACAGGGAGAAATAACATGCAGGAATATGAATGCTTCGGTGAAGAAAGAGGAGAGCTAGAGTTAGCTTAAATGATCAGAGAGAGAGAGAGAGAGAGAGAGAGAGAGAGAGAGGAGAAGGGGATCGAGCCATTTGCCATTGTAGAGCATAGAGGAAGGAAATAAAGAAATTATAAGAGGAAAAAAATTATCTTGAGAGGAACGTGAGATGCATGAGGCCTTTCTCACGGAAGAGGGCGATGCAAATGAGAACAACATCTCGCTGCAGGCTTTTCATGGAGGTGGAGAGGGCGATGCGAATAAGGGTAGTAGCTTGCCACAGGTTCTCTCATAGAGGTGGAGAGGGCTACACGAATGGTGCAGCGACTCATTGCGGGCTTTCTCATAGAGAAGGTGAAGCTCTCAGCTAGGGCACACTGGATTCTTTCTCGCGGAGCAGGGAAGTGTGGTCTTTCCCTAGGAAATTTAGAAACAAGAAAGTAGGATGCAAGCCTTTAGTCTCGATCACGATTTTAATAAAAGCTGTGTTGTAGTTTGAATCTTTATACCCAAAAATGAGATTCAAACACTAGAGTTTCACGGATCCGTTCAAAACTTAGTTTGGAAATCCGAAATAAGCACACCATAATACTTCTACCCATAAGATTGATACAAGCTATTGACGCATGGAATCGTCTATCAGACCGATGCATAAGGATAACACATAAAATCACTTATAAGGCTGATACAAGCCATCAACACTAATCTCAACATTCATAAACTTCATTTTCTTTTAAGGACAATAATATTGACATACATTATCATTGAAAGAGCTGATGCATAACATCAACATCAAAATCAAACTGAACAACTTAGTCTCCTATTCCTCCCGTTCGAAGTGAACAATCCAACATGCTACCACCGTTTAATCTCTTGAAATGACTACAATATCCTCTAACTTCCATCATTAAATATGCTATGCACAAATTATGTCGAATGAATATTATAACTCATTTCAGAGTATCATTTGACATTTCTAACATATACTACTAAAATCATATTTGAAAATTTCACATAAAACTTCATCAAAAATTTCTTTTTTCTATTAGTGCATGGAGTTAAATCTTTTTCAATCACATCATTTTCTTACATTGAGTTTAATTTATGCTATGTTTAAAATATTCCTATGTTTAAATTCTTTCAATTAAATAATGTTGAAGGAAATTATAGATTCCCATAATCTAAAAAAAAAAAATTATCTTGGAGGACCATACGTATTCTTTAAAAATAAGAACAAACGTAAGATACAATATTGTTTTCGTCATTTGAAATGAAAACAAAAATTGTCCTTTTATTTCCATCCAATGGCTAAACAGTCTATAAAAACTACATGAGATTCATCCAACGGACGGCTGCGTCCNTTTCGTCATTTGAAATGAAAACAAAAATTGTCCTTTTATTTCCATCCAATGGCTAAACAGTCTATAAAAACTGCATGAGATTCATCCAACGGACGGCTGCGTCCGGCAGCAGAGCTTCACGAAGCGGGATTTCCAAAAACACAAAACTCTGCTCTCGCGCTCTTCCTGTTTCTCTTTCTAGGGTTTCCGTTTCAAATTCCTTCGTTTTCTGAACTTGGATCTCGCAAGCATTCTTCTTTCATCTGCTGTACTTCGTAATCTAGGACCTGTTCGAGGTTTTTCTGATGGTCGCTCGTCTGTAGCTCTAGCAATGGCTTTTNTTCTCTTTCTAGGGTTTCCGTTTCAAATTCCTTCGTTTTCTGAACTTGGATCTCGCAAGCATTCTTCTTTCACCTGCTGAACTTCGTAATCTAGGACCTGTTCTAGGTTTTTCTGATGGTTGCTCGTCTCTAGCTCTAGCAATGGCTTTGTTGCCACTTGCCGCAGAAGATGAGCGATAGGGAAGAGTTTCCTGAGGCCGGAGGCGAGTCTTCCGGGCGGTTTGACTTTCTGCAACCGAGGCGTGATCTCCAGTCCAATTGGGAGGTAGACCTAGCCAAGAACTTGGAGGATTACCTCCTCAAGATTTGTTCCGGCGAGGTCACTTCTGAGCCGTCGGTTAACTTTGCTGAAGGTTCGGGTTCCTAGCCCTAGCTTTGTTTTCNCGGAGGCGAGTCTTCCGGGCGGTTTGACTTTCTGCAACCGAGGCGTGATCTCCAGTCCAATTGGGAGGTAGATTTAGCCAAGAACTTGGAGGATTACCTCCTCAAGATTTGTTCCGGCGAGGTCACTTCAGAGCCGTCGGTTAACTTTGCTGAAGGTTCGGGTTTCTAGCCCTAGCTTTGTTTTTTTTGCTTCAAGTTGGTTACTTTCTGTATTGGTGATTTGGTGATTGGAGCTTTTTCTCTTTTTGATTGGCCGGAAATGTGGGTTTAGCTGCCTTGTTTCTTCAAGGTTCAGTTCAGGTGTACAGCCGGAAGGTGGAATATTTGTATTCGCTGGTCCTGCAAGTTTTGGAGCTCCTTTCACAGAAGAGGTATGTAATTCTGGCTTATTTTGCTTAAATTTTATTGCGATGCTTGAGTAGATCCTTTTGTTTTGGTAAAAAGACGTTTTTTTTTTTACTCATACGAAGGTCGTACGCCCGTAGTATCATGTTAGCTAAAATTGTAAGAAGAAATTGGGTATCTAGTTTTGCTGCATTACAAAAACGTGAGAACTGGGCATAAGTTTACATCTGAGCCACATATTCCTGGTTGTTCCCAAGCACCCAATGCAGGAGACTTTTTTGAATTTCTTGTTATAATTATCTTATATTCTCACGTGTTTTTTAAAAGATGATGGTTGATGTGGGTCGAAAGAGATGAGGAAAATTGAATCACCAAATGTTGGGAAATAAAGAAAAAAATATATAATTTTGCAACTTTCTGATCAGAATGTTCTGACGGGTTGTGTATGTATTTAGATGGAAGATGGAACATGGTTGTTTGATCTTTTGAGTAAAATGAAGTGGTGTTTCAGTACTAAAATTGTTACGAAAATGCTTCCTATGCTAGGTGTTAACTAGGAGGACTAAAGCAAGTTCGGCCTGAACTGTGCTGGATTGCCTCAGTCTACTTGGGCAGTTGCACTGTTCTTTTCTTTTCTATTTTGAACTTGAGTTTGTACTAGAGCCTTCTAGTAGTTTTTGGGGAGTGATATATGAAGAATAAAGTAGAGTGTGGAGTTTGTCTCTGAGCATACTAGCATTAGAGGGATAGTTTGAGCAGTATTTGTTTGTTATAATGTGGTTGAAAATAGGCTTTATGCGGTTTGGATATTCAGAATTAACGTAGGAAATGCATCATACAATGGCTTGGCAAAATTAGCATCAAGGATTCGATACGGAAAGGGGTAGCGCTAAGGTGACATTGCTAGAAGTTATGCGAAAATATTTATGTAGAACATGTTTGACAACCCATTTAGCATTTAACATGAATGAATGGAAATAGATAATTCATAAATCCCACCCCGCATGGTTATGAGATGTTAGCGTTGCTACTAATGATGATATATGTTTGAGCTAGAATATTATATACTATGCAAGTTTCTCCCAATTGTATGAGCAACTTTCATATTTAGAAACTTGAGCCCTCACTCACTTTGTATACATACATAGTTGGATTATTTTGAGCCTTGGTTATGGGGTTATAAACATGTCGAGTTGAACTTGAGCAACCATCGGCTTAAGCTTGAGATTGATTAATTAATCGAGTTCAAGTTATAGCTTGAGCTTAATTTTACAAGTTTGAACCAACTCATGAATCAAATTGTTTATTATGAAAGAAAGAGAATAATATTAATTCAAGCTAATGTTATAATAAAAAGACAAATATTTAGGAAACAATTAATAAGAAATGACTTGGTGTATACATTATTTTCTTAGTTATTTTTAATAATTTAATGATAGTCTTGAATTGTAATATATTTTAAGTATATTTTATATTTTTGTTTTTTAAACATGCTAGCTCACGAGCTAACAAGTGAACTCAGGGTTGGCTTGTTAGTTTATCAAGCTCAGTTCACGAGCCACTTATCGAGTTCAACTCGAGCCGTGTCATTAGTCGGCTTGGCTTAGTTTCACCTCTGCATGGTTTTAGTTATTAGTAAAAATAGATATGTTTGGGAAGTTTTGGATAAGTTTCAGCTAGTTGTGATATATAATCACCTTGGATTTTAGAGTCATGCTGATTGTTTCCCACGCTATCTTATTTCTATCATTTTTTGGCCAAGTGGTGGACAAAATATCTCTAAAAATACTACTTATACTACTTACATTCACATTAATTTTGCTTTGCATTAACTCTTGGTAATGCACATGCATTGTCATCACATGCATAGTGGGAGAAAACTTTCATATGTGATATGGTAGAGTTTTAATCATAAGCAAGGGAAGCTTAGTGAAACCCCTTTCTCACTATACACTCATTATCTTTAATTAGTTTTTTTTTTTCTTGTATTTACATAATTGTTTATCCTAGAGGAAAAAAATATAGTTAGTTTAATCTTTAGGGGATTCTTATACGTTTATACTTAATTTTATCACAACATTTTATTTTATATTTACCTAGAATAGTTTTTCCTTAATTATGACCGAATTTAATTAATTAAATTATAAATATTTTCCTAATAGTTATTTTTTGTTGAGGTTTTCAATAGTTGGCAAGTATTATGACTTTTAAAATTGATCATTTAAGCTTTTTTAGATTATATTTAAAATTGTAACTGAAATCACATTATAAAGTGAAATCTGAAATTACCAAAAACATTAATGTTATTAGAAGAAATACGCTGTAGAATGATATGAAGTTGATATTGATAGCCTCATTTTCCAGCTTCAAGGAATTGATCATTCTGATTTGATTGGTGACCTTGTTTATGTGATTCTTTCTTTATAATTTCTAGGTGGAATTTGTTAGTCTTAGTTATTTGTTGGCGGCATATTTTTGCCTGTTGCTAAGCAAGGCTTTACATGCATTATAGTTGGGATATGATTATCTGTGCTTGTGGTTTCTATTCATAGCCAGGGATTTGTGGCATTCAGGTTATTGATTGGTTGTAACTTATCCTTTACCAAATAAATTCTTAGAATAACCGAGCTATAGCTTAAATTTTCTATTATTATCATATTAAATCACATTTTTCTTCCATTTTTACGAAACTTTCAAATTTTATATTTGTTAGAAAAGTTGTTTTCACCTAGAGAATGTTGTTTTCTTGTTTATCCGCGATATTTAGCTTTTTTAAAGAAGAAATACAGAATGACCCAAAAAAGCCCGCGATGCAGAAGATGAAGGGAAGTAGGTGGATATTTTAACAATTATATATCTGTTAGTTAGTGTTTTATTTTTTAATAAATAAGAAATATTTTAATATTAGTTTGTTTTGTTCTTCTTGTTATGCTTGGTTTAATGTAAATGAATGGGTCAGGTGTTTCGTGGTCAAAATCTAGTTGTGCTATGGCAAGGTATTAATGAGGTTGCTACTTTAACCTGACATTACCTAAATGCCCCTTGGGCTAGTTTAGTATGAGTATTAAAATGCATTTTCTTGTTTTTTTTTAGCTTAATTTTGGTCTTTGGTCTAACTCAAATTTTTTTGGGCTAGTTTGGCAGTACTGTCATCATCTTCATTTGCCTTATATCAATGATGTGATGATAGCGTCATATCACAAAATAAGCTGAAACTATGCTTGAGCTAATGTATAACACATTTTAAATTTTTTGTGGAATTGCTGCTTTGATTATAGAGCTGTATCAAAAAGTTATTATTAGAAGATTTAAAATGTTGGTTTAGAATATTATGCAATATTTTGTTTAGTTGTCGGGCAAGTGTGCTATGGAAGATATACATTTATTGAGATGTTTGATGGAGAAGTACAGAGGGAGTAAGGTGGATCTACATATGATTTTTGTTGATTTGAAAAAAAAAAACTTATAGTAAGGTTCCTATAGAAGAACTTTGGAGAGTTTGAGAGAGGAAATGTGTTGATATAATTTATATTCATGTCATTAAAGATATGTATACTAGAGCTATTACTTGTGTTTGAGCACAATGATGATTGACCAAATATTTTTCTATTTCAATTGAATTACAGTAGGGACCGGCTTTTAAGCTCATTATTTTTCACTTTAGTTATGGTTGTCTTACTAGACATTTACAGGAGGATGTGCCTTGGTGTATGCTTTTTTGTTAATAATATTTTTCTTGTGGATAAGACTAGAAAGAGTTCATGAAAAACTTGAATTATGAGGGTCAATTTTAGAGCTTAAAGGTTTTGTTTGAGTAGATCTAAAATTGAATATTTGGAATGTAATTTTATTTGTAGCAGATCTAAAATTGAATACTTTGAATGTAATTTTAATAGTAGCACGTCTAGTGGCGGGGTTGTAACTATGGTTGATTAAGTTATTAAAAGGAGTGAACATTTTGGATATTTCGGGTTTAATGTTCAAAGGGACGGTGATATAGATGAGGATGTTATTAGTAGAATTCAAGTTGGATGGCTAAACTGGAGGAATGCATCGGGCCTGTTATGTGATAGAAAAGTATCTCTTAGACTTGAAAGGAAATTTTTATAAGATGGTCTCACGACCTGCAATGCTTTCTGACTTAGAATGTTGGCTTGTAAAATAGAAGCATAAAATTAAGTTAAGTGTCGCCGAGATGAGAATACTCAACTGGATGAGTGGCTTTGCACTTAGCAACAAAATGCGAAACAAATATTTCCATGGAAGGGTTGGAGTAGCTTCACTGGCAGACAAGATTAGAGAGAGTTACCCTAGATGCTTTGTTCACATTAAACGTCGACCATCTAATGACCCAGTAAGGAGAAGATGTTTTAGATTTGACTTTAGGAAAGGTATAGGTAGACCTAAAAAGACTTGGGCTTGTTGTATAAAAATGATCTTAATTCATTTGAAATAAATGAAAAATTGACACTTAATAGAACACAATGAAGAAAAATGATTCATCTTGCCTACCCCACTTAATACAATAAAGGCTTGTTGTTGTTGTTGTATTATGTTTAGTTGTTTCATACGCATCAAACAAACGTCATTGTGGTTATTAATGATTAAGAAGTTTCTACTTATGATATGTAGNATGATTCATCTTGCCTACCCCACTTAATACAATAAAGGCTTGTTGTTGTTGTTGTATTATGTTTAGTTGTTTGATTAAGAAGTTTCTACTTATGATATGTAGTTTTTTTTAATAATTTATATATTAGTATTAATAAACTTGTTAATTCTAATTTTATCTTTGTAATTTACAAGTACTTGTGTNGTTTTTTTAATAATTTATATATTAGTATTAATAAACTTGTTAATTCTAATTTTATCTTTGTAATTTACAAGTGCTCGTGTTAAGTAACTTATCAATATTTGCTATAATTTGTTTGGTTCATCTGTTAATTTATATTGTTATTGAAATTTTGTTTTATATATATATATATATATATAATTCTAATTTTTTCTTTAACCATTTGCTTCCTTCACCCATCTTTCTTGAATAAGATAACTTTACTTTCCAAAAAGCTTAGTTGGATTGGTAACCAATTTTTTGTTGTGGAACATGTTTGTTCCTAGTTATTTTTATAATTAATTGTCACCATCTTGGTGTCGTGTGGTAGAGAAATTACAACAGTGCATAGTAGTACTTGACCAATGCATTCCCAAGGCTTGTTCAAAAGTTCTATTTTGATGCTTATTAGCTATCATATTAAAGTTTTTAACTTTTTTGGAAATGTCCATTGGAAAGCATATTTTGTGATCTTTTACAATTTTTCAAAATTAAGTATATTTCCTCTTAAAAAAAAAAAAGTTTTCAAAATTAAGTATATTTCCTCTTAAGAAAAAAGGGATCTTTTTTACATTTTACCATCTGGTGGTTGATATGCCATAGATCAAAGACAACTAGTCTTCGTTGAGCCGTTAATCAATTCATTTTCTCATTATTCATCATTTATGATTCTCTTCATTCTATTAGTTTAAGAAACAATCACCAGTTTTTAGTGTAGCACTTACATTTTTATACAACTTTTTTGTGGTCATTCTTTTCATCATCTTCTTATGAACTTGCTCATAAATTTAAATAACTCAATGTAGATGGGTACTCCAAGAAGATTTGGGCTATTCTCAAATATTAGCAATGGTTTAGTAAAGGATTTCCTCTTGAACCATGTGATTAGCTTTATTGTAATATCACAACGATATTGCTATTTTAAATAACCCCATGCATTACCAAAGGCTTATTTTATGCTTTGTGAAATGTTAGTCACACTCAATATAGTTTTATGTTCTCGATGAGCTTTATGCTGACTTTAAAATTGTCCCTTCTAAAAAGCTTTCAACTTTAGTTTATGAGGTTCTTATAGATGTCATTACCCCATGGTTGCTGACAATAATTCTTTAATCAAATTGATTCATAACTATGTATGTTGATTAAGCTCAAAATCTACGACGAATCATGACAATATAATAGCTAGATTTTGATTCAATTATTATTTTCCCGCAATTTACTCTAAGCCAATAATGGTATATTATTTTATATCAATCTAAATTATTACTTTTGAAAATAAACCAGCTTGGATCCTATTTGTTAGCCTTGATTGAGAAGGGCTCTTTTATGACTTAGAGGGGTAATAAATAATAGACACCTTATGAAAAATTTTGAATCATATGATAAAATTTTCATTAGGAGTTGAAACTTTTGGTAACATTTTTTAATATGTAATTCATATTAAAGAAAATCCACCTAAAATCATTGAATGTATGGCATGAGAATTTTGCTGAGCGCATATTAGTAAATATAACTTTCTATTTTTCCATATACTTGAGCGCAATTGTGAAATTGTAGGGTTGGGATTAGGGTTCTAGCTGAGCTAAGATGACTCTTGAGCCAGATCCAACTCAACTTGATAAAAGAAAAAATAAGTCAAGTCCTAACCTGACTTGTTAGTTTGTGAACTGACTCATTAAATAAATAAATAAAAAATGCACTTAAATGTATTTAAGTTTAAGAGGTTAATCTAAAATGTTTAAAATATTTTTTTTGTTTTTTTATATCAAGCAATATCTTATTATTTCTCTTATAATTACTCGTTGGTAGTTAATTTATGACAACTATTGCTTCAATTAAAATTTTTTTTTTTCTCATTCACAGTAAACAAGTCAACTCGTCAGCCGAATCAAACTCTTAGCGTTTAGCTTCATTCAACCTATTTACACCCTTTGCTGAAATGAAATTTCACGTGGAATACTGTTAGTACTTTTAAAATCTGCTGATAATACTTTTTGATATTTAATTTAGGATAGTCGATGGGACTCGGCAATTTTTACTGATCTTTCAATGCCACAACTGATGGCACCTACTTTTCTTGTGATTATCATGATAAATCGATGTGATCAAGTGCCTAAAATTTGCTAATATGATTATGATGAATTGAATGTATCAAACCATGGTCATGAAGACTAATCTTTTTGATATTTTACAGCAGGAAAGATCAAGAAAAAGATTGTGCCAAACCTGTTGATGATGCACCGTCTGCATCTATTCATGAAGAAGATGATGCATTTCTGGGTTTAAATGATGTGCCTGGTAAAAAACTTCATTTCCCTAGGTTTCTTCCATGGAAAGTTTGCAAATTTACCCTGTGCCCAACCTTGTTGCATTGGCAGTGGATGCAAAGAATTGTCGTGATGATGAAAAGATCGAGATTTCTAACAATTTCATTAAGGCTCCTACAAATTTACTTGTTCTTGAAGGGGATTGTTTAGACACAAGTGGTGAAACTAATGAACTAGATTCCTACCTGGTATTTTTGTTAATTCCAATTTATCATTTGTTAATATATTGGGGCATTTACATGCATACCACAACTATTACATATCTAACGCTTAAACATTCATGTGTACATGCACGCCTCTTAATTCTTCAGCATCACATTAAAAATACCACCATCGTTATCTTTTTAAAAGTGAAATACACCCTTTCATATAAATATCAAAGTTTGGGTGTTAGATATGTAAATACATAAAAATTATGTGTTATAGATGTAAATTTCCTATATTTGTAGACTATCATCGGTTAACAATCTCAGCGAATTTTTTTGTTTCATTGTTCCAGTTGGCTACTAGTGATTTTTATGGAGATTTTCTTCTTTTGGACCCTTGCGATGCAGAAGGCATCAATAATTTTTTGCAGAAAAATCCTTTTGACAAAGAGAATGCCGCAACTTACAAGAGCCCCTCAAGCCAGCCTGAAACCAATGAAAACGTCTCCCCAGCTCCAGTTGGAAGATCTGGGGGATCCATTAAAGCGAGCCTCAGGAAGAACCCGATGTTCAATGTAATTGAAACACAAGAGGATGGCCACACCTTTGAAACGGATAGCGTGAATGAATTTTCCGAACCACGTTCCTATCAAACTCACCCAAAGAATCCATACAATGCGGAAAAAGCACTTTTTCGAAATGCAGATGCTCAGGATGATCCTGATGAGGACGAGGATCCATGGAAGCCTTTAAATCCTCATGAACCTGGGAACTTGAAAGTAAAACCATTTAAAAAAGGTTTCAAAATGGCTTATTTGTATATTTCAATTCGAAACCTTTATAAAACTAGGATTTATATTTTAAATTTGTGCTTACTTTTTGAATAGGTAGAAATTTAAGAAAGCAGATAAATCCTGTTACTAAGAAAAAAAATCAGTGTTCTCAATTTCCCCTGGCGAAGATGAATGGTATCATCAGTCCAGAGCTCGGTGAATCCATTGAAGTGAAAATCCGCCTAAGGAAAGCACAGAATGTTTCTCAGTCTCCTGCTCTATATGAAAAGGCACATCTTTCAAAATCTTTTTTTTTTCTTAATGATATTCTACTTGTTTCTAACTTTATTTATTTCTATCATGCTCGTTTAATTTAACCAGTTTCTTTCTGCAGCTAAGAGGTTCTCTTTCCTTTGGAGGCCATGGATCTTATGATTTCTTTGATGGTCTTGGAGCAGAAGACCAGGAGGCTGGAACTGAGAATGACCTAGCTGATTTTGATCAAGATGACTATGATATGGGCATGGAACCAACAAGTTTTGGAGAGAAGGTTAGAGCTCTACGCTCTTTTTGATATCATAAATCGTTCGAGTCAGTTGGTTCTAATGTTCCAGTGCGCTGAACACAGGAAAGAGATGATGCGGAGAAAAATGGAGCTGGGTTTTTTTCCCTGGATGATCTCGATTGCAGTCAAAATCTTGAAGATCTTTGCAGATCACATTTGGTAAAAGCAACCATCTGAGATTGTTAGGGAAAACTAAAATATTATATTCTATATTTAATTATATGCTTGGAGGCGTCTCTAAAACTGAATCCTAGTTGATTCTTGTAANTGAAGATCTTTGCAGATCACATTTGGTAAAAGCAACCATCTGAGATTGTTAGGGAAAACTAAAATATTATATATTCTATTTTTAATTATATGCTTGGAGGCGTCTCTAAAACTGAATCCTAGTTGATTCTTGTACCTCCTCATGGTGGGAGATCTCATAAACTAGTCCATTATTTTAAATGAAAGCTCAGTTTAATTGATAACAAAGCCGACGCTCATGCGCATGCATGCGTGTGTGCTCGCGTACTCATTGTTTAAAGTTCTCTCAACATAACCAAGTGCCAATTCTGCAAACAGGACGGCCTTCTTGCTATGATAGCTGAAACTGAGAAACAGACAGAGCTCACAGCACGTGTTTCGACATGGAAGCAGCGAATAGAACAAACTCTAAGAGAGCAAGTGAGTTGGGTTACCTTGGCTCTCTTTGGACCGCCTACAATANACCAAGTGCCAATTCTGCAAACAGGACGGCCTTCTTGCTATGATAGCTGAAACTGAGAAACAGACAGAGCTCGCAGCACGTGTTTCGACATGGAAGCAGCGAATAGAGCAAACTCTAAGAGAGCAAGTGAGTTGGGTTACCTTAGCTCTCTTTGGACCGCCTACAATGTCTTCTTACAGAATTAGATATCTAGAAAAGTGCCAAAATAGTCTCCCTAGAGCTTATAAAAGTGTCACTTTAATCCCCATATTGAATTAATATTGTACCGAAACAGTTTCCAGGGAGGACTATTTCAGCCCAAATTTAAAGATTTTGTGGATNCACAGCACGTGTTTCGACATGGAAGCAGCGAATAGAACAAACTCTAAGAGAGCAAGTGAGTTGGGTTACCTTAGCTCTCTTTGGACCGCCTACAATATATCTTCTTACGGAATTAGATATCTAGAAAAGTGCCAAAATAGTCTCCCTAGAGCTTATAAAAGTGTCACTTTAATCCCCATATTGAATCAATATTGTACCGAAACACTTTCCAAGGAGGACTATTTCAGCCCAAATTTAAAGATTATGTAGACTAATTTGACATTTTTATAAACTTTGAGACTGAAAGAACCTCATGTATATAGTTGGGGACTATTTTGAAATTTTATTCATTTGTTATTNCCATATTGAATCAATATTGTACCGAAACACTTTCCAAGGAGGACTATTTCAGCCCAAATTTAAAGATTATGTGGACTAATTTGACATTTTTATAAACTTTGAGACTAAAAGAACCTCATGTATATAGTTGGGGACTATTTTGAAATTTTATTCATTTGTTATCTTATTTGTGATATTTGTTTGCAGGATAAGCATCCAGTTTTCGATATTCACCAATATGGTGAGAGAATTCTGAATAAATTGTCCCTAGAAGCTGATGATAGTGGAAGAGTGACCTTTACTGAAGCTGTTGTAGGCCAGCCCAAGTATGAGGTTGCTAGGACTTTTTCTGCTCTCCTCCAGCTGGTACTGTTCTTCACTTCTCATTTCTTTAATTTTTTAATGTAATTTCACTTGTAATTGAGGTTGTTTTTGGCTTTGTTAATTTGTCAAGCAGAACACCACTTGTTCATGAAAATAATGTCTACTTGAAAATCATATAAATTATAAAATATTTTGTCATCATGTTTATCTATTATATATAAGGTTGTAAATGAGTTGAGTCGAGCTCAAGCCATCCTCGACTTTAGCTTGAGTTCAAGCTTAAGTTAACAAGTTAAGCCGACTCGTGAGCAATAGAGATGAACAATTAGAAGATAAATAATAAAATATTATTTGATATAAAATATAAAATATTAAATTTTAAATATTTTTAATAATTTAAGAATAGGTTCTTAATTTTAATATATTTTAAATATATTTTATATTAATATTTTTTAAAAAATGAGCCAGCTCATTAACTAACGAGTCTAGTTAGGGCTGCTTTAAGCTTAGTTTGTTAGCTCTTCGAGCTCAGGTTATGAGCCATTTATCTAGCCAAGTCCAAACCAGCTCATGAGTCTACTTAGATACATCTATATATATATATATATATATATATATACCATTTACCAAAAGCCTTATTTGTATTTGGCTCGTTAAATATTCAAACTTTTAATAACTAATCAAACACGAGCATCTTTAACAAACTTACTTGTAAGTTAAAGGCCAGGATGCCAAAAACGAGTACATTTATTAGTTTGTCCTTAGAACTTCGTCATTTCAGGCAAATAATGAAGATGTTGATTTACAAAGGCCTCATTCGAGCAATGATTTGGTGTGCTACACGGCAAAAAACCCCTTCCACATCGAATTTCTTCACAATGAAAGGCGGAAAGTGCAAATTAAAATACCTTCAACTAAGAAGAGACTGCCATCTCCTTCACACAAAGGTAGCGAAGCTGCCTCGCCATTAAAACCAGCTCATACAAATGACAGAGTATCCGTAAAGCTCAAGAAAGGCGGTCTGATTCGTCATACGCCTGAAGGAAAACGGCGACGAAGATCCGGTCTTGCTAAACTTCAGCATTCAGCTGCTGATGTGTGAAGTAAAACTTCAAATTGAATTTAAAATTTGATGAAAAATAGCTGTAGAATGCTTCATGAATGTATTTTAGTTCAAATAACACATCCTAGTCTTAGTTAACAATGAGGCAGTGAAATCTGCATTACATTATGTTGTCATAGATTAGGGTCTTATATGTAAATTTTGGTGTTTTTTTAGGCCTGTATTTAACATAATTGTTTACATGAACTTTAATTGTTCATCTCTCATGTATCAGTAGCCTAGATGTCTCTGATTGAAGTAAAAGAGCAGTACAATTTACAAACATGCCCCTCAATTCTTATGTATTTACTTATCTAACCCCAAAATTTTAATTTTTACATACATGCCACCATACTTTTGTATGAAATTGTATATTTCATTTTTTAGACGGTAAAATGATGGTATTTCTTGCGACGGGAAAGATTTTGGTGTACATATAAAAAGTGAAGTTTAGGTGCTGGATATATAAATACATATGAATTGGGTGGTATGTTTGTAAATTCCCCAAATGTTTTTAATCAGGATTGCATCTAAAGGTTCCGAATAATGATGTCACAGAACAATTCTTTTTATTTTAAAATAAACATGATTTGTGTTAATTTAATTTAAAATAAACGTGAAAATAAAAAATAAAAAAATAAAAAAAGGTGTTTATATTTTGTTGTTTATTATGGTGTTATTGAACTGCTATTGTAGTGAATATTATGGTTGTATTGTCGTGTTATTGTGGTAGTATGATGTTATTGGAGTGATATTGTGGTTGTATTGTGGTGTTATTGTGGTGGTCTTATGGTGTTGGAGTAATATTGTGGTTTTATTGTGGTGGTACTGTGAATGTATTGTGATGTTTTTTTTGTGGTATTGTGATAATATTCTAACGATTCTATGATGTTATTCTATTGGTGTTTTTATGAAGTTCTTGTATTTTATTTTTATTTTTTGTCAAAAATACATCTTTTTCCCCTTTTTTTTTCTTATTATTTTCAGTAGGTCGGGCGCTATTGTTGGAGTGGCTGCCTGTCTGCTTACTCTTGATGTAATATTTTTTCCTCTATAAGGGTATGCAATGAGTTGGTCTGGTTGAGTTGGGTTGATAAATTTGATAATTTAATTAAACTAAATTAAATAATAGATAAAATCTTCCTGATCAAATAAGATGTTAAATTGAATTAAAATTATTGAAATATATTTAGTGCTCATGAAAATTCAATTTTACATACAATATAATGATGGAAATTAGAGAAATATGCCAAAAAAAATCTTCCTAAAGTCGAAATTCCCTGAATATTAATTGTTGATTACTTATTTGAAATATGTCATGGCTAATATTGGTTAAAATAGTTAGAATAAGGTTTGGAATATGTAATAGCAAACTTTGGGTTCTTTTTTAAGCTTGTTTAAAGTTTAAACCAAATATGTAAGTTCAGTTATAATATAATAATCATTAATGATTGTTTGATTATGGTTTAAAAATTATTTGATTATGATTAGAAGATCATTTAATTAAGGTACAATCATCATTTAAAGAGTATTTGAACTCGATTATGGTTTAGAGAATTGTTCTCCCGCTCTGTAAACATCATTCAAATATTAATCAATCATGATTCAAATATTATTAGATTATGATTTGAGGACTTTTCGGTCATTATTTGAAGATCATTGAATCTTTGTTTTATAATAAGCATATTATAGGTTAATACAATATAATGAATACATTTATAACCACTACATTTCAATAGCTACAACATAGTAAATATATTGCAGAGTACAGTTAAAAAAAAATGTAAAATAGATTATATTGATCATACCCAATGAATAGAGTTTAGAGACTGAGGGAAAGAAAAAGATGAGGAGGAGAAAATGAAAACTTGCCCTCTTGAGGCGAATGAGGTTTTCTCAGGCTCTTAGATCCATTTTATTCACTATGCAAATCATTTTTAAGTGTACAGATTAATAGAAGAATTAATATACACAAAATTATTGTTTATAGTAGAATAACTAATTGATCGAGGCTATTATGAATTAAATATATACATAAATGGTTCTTGAAACATTTTTTTTCTGATCATGAGTAACTTCTATAAGATTTATCTTCAAAATAAGAAATATAATAACTTGTATTCCATACACTTCACAATCGCTGCTACAAGAAAGACTTAAAAGCAATCATAAGAATATATGTGGAAGACCTACCAAAATTCTTACCTTTTATGAATTTACTGAAATTGCTTTCGCAATCTACAGAAACACTAGTATAAGGCAATTGTCATGCCTTACAACACATATGCTTATAGGCAATAGAAATGAGAATCATATAATATGAAGGCCTGTGTAAAAAGTGAGACCTTATATATCATTCAATAAAATTTGTTCTAGTTTATTAATAAAAAAATTGTGCCAACTCATGACTTCAAGAATTTCTCCTTCTCTAAGTGTTGTATATGGACACCATATCTTTCAAATTGAAATAATCCTTTTCTTTTTTTTTATAGAACATGCGTACTATCTTACATATGTATGAAAAGATGTATTTTAATTCTTCAAACTAAAAATTGTAGTATATTTGATGTGATATGAAAAATTAGGTGGTATAAACATAAAAAGCATACTTTTGGTGATAGAAAAGAATTACGTGGCATGCAAATAAATGTCTCAAAATAAAATTAAGATTAGTATAAAGGTTATTCAATTGATAAAATCATACTTTCAATAAATTAAGAGGTTTTCTCACTTTGCTAGCTATGTACAAGAGCATTCAATTATCAAAAATACACTATGTTTCCACTGCCACTAATATCCCCATCTCTTTGGAGTTGTTAGCTAGTTCTGACATCTGTTATTTGAAGAACATCAATGTTGTATGAATTCATGGGCTTGTGCCACCTACCTGAAGAATTTTTGAAATCATTACTTATTATATCAGATCTTTGTAAATCTTAATATATGTGCATCTCTAGCATGCAAAATTATAACACAACAGTTGACTTCCTCTACCCTGTCATTCTTTTGTTTTACAATTAAAGTATCAAAATATAAAGTGAGATCTTCTACCTTCTTGACATCTTATTTTTCAGGTATAATGACAAGTGGTTGGACCCCTATATCCTCCATCTCGTTTAAGATCTCATGCACACGTGCCTCAACAGTAACCTCATCTATGTGAATGTCTGGATTAGTAGAAATCATCGTCTCCTTGTTTCATTCCTATGCTACTCCTCTATATCTAGAAAATTATGTAGTCAAAAAGTAACTTCAACCCTTCATTAAAAGGCTTGAATTGACTTACAATTGGCTTCACCTTCACTACTTCCCCAACTTTCTTTTTTAAAATTCAGGTGCTTGTTACTCATTAGAATTTTAGTTAGGATAACAAAAATAAAATTTCATATAATTAATTTAAAGATGACCTCATTAACAGCTGTATATAACAGTGCTAGAAGAAACAAGTTAAGAACCAATTAATTCTCACAAAAAAAAAACTTTACTTAATTTGGAATAATGTAAGAAGTTTGCATTTTTATTCATTAAAAAAATTAAAAAATCTTCCCCATGACATATTATTTTTCTCTTAGCTTAATATCTTTATCACTCTCTTCCTAAAGAATATCACCACTTCCTCAATGCTTGCATTATCTCATAAGCTTAGTATTATCCTTTCATTAGATCATTGTATATATATTTATAATATACATTATTGAAGCATCCTTCTTTTAGGACTTGTGCCTCGTTATGCATTATATTGCTTCTCAACACTTTCGGTCCTTACTTTCATTAAAACTTACCTCATGAATTTGAAGAAAATAACTTCTCGTCTTCAATCATACAATCTAAATGAAAGTAACATTATGTTTATTATTATTGAGGATGAAGCCATCCACAAAGAAACAAAATCGAAGCTTCCACACTTAATTTAGCATGGGAAACTCCATAAAAGCTTTCTACATGGCTATCTTTTTAAATTTCTTATTTCTATCCAGATAATTAGCATGTAGCTTGTAACTTACGCCTATTTTGTAAACTTCTCCGCATATAAGGACTAATTAAAATCCAACTCAAGGATCAACACAAATTTAACAATTCTAGAAATGGGGTTCCATTTCTGGTATTGAACACAATCGAGCTTTGGTCATTCTCCTTCTCATCAATCATACTAAAGAGTAATTGATGAATTAGGGCCTCAAAAAGATGTATTTTAGGAGCTTTGTGGAATTGAATAAAGGGAAATCTCTTTGCTTCATCGACAAGGTTCATATTGTCATAATAATTTCAGCATCATATCATAAACTTTGAAAGTGCTATGAGCATTATAATTACTCTTTTGGTATGATTAAAGTAGACGCTACAAACATATCAAAATAACTAAATTTTAAAATCCTAATAATTTAACAAATTGGAATAATTTCATTTAAGATCATAATCAAATTGTGATTGAACAATGTTTATAGAATGATAAAATATTTTTTGAATAATGATTGTGCATTGATTGAATAGTATTCAACCATGACTTGAATAATCTTCAATCCATCTTCAAATAATGATTGAATAATAATAATTAAAATATTTTCAATGTTCTCCCATCTTAGTTCTGAGATGGTTCAAAAGTGGTTTAATGTAACTCATGAAAGAAGATTGGTCAATCATAATATGATTATTATTTAGTGATTGTTCGATCAAAATTAAAAAAAAAAATTCAAATTATGATTTATGATGATTAGAAAATAGTTTGATCATTATTTAATAACCACTAGATTGTGGTATACTTATGTTTTGAATATAAATATGGTTCAGTAATGGTTGTAACAGGTTCTTAGTGAGTAACGTGATAATTATAGATGCTTTAACTTTGGAGTTTATTATGCCAACACTATGTTCAATCCTAACCAAAGCACATCTTCATGAAATTTTGAACGCATGCTTTGTACTCATTAGAAATGGAGAAGATACTGGAAAAAAAATTGTTTAAGAAACTCCTATGATTGAAATGTCTTATAAATGTTTATTGAGAATTCTAACTCTTTTCATTCAAACGCAAGGTGTGTGCGCGTGCACAAGCATGTGCACACGGGCACGCGGGCTTAATAAAATTCATATATCAATATAAATAGGAAATACTAATAGATATGACTTACTAATAATTTTTATAGTACTTAATGACCATTTGACCATATAAACTAAAATAGATATTAATAATTTTTCTATAATAAAATAGCATAAAATATTGAATTAATCATACTTGTAGATTTATGTCCATATTTTTGTTCAAATTGAAGTTGGGATTGGAATGTCCATAACACCTAACTTGCAAAGTACATAGTTGACAGTAAGTTGCACCACTAAGTAGTTTAAATGAGCTCGAGGCCTTTCACTAGGTAGTTAAAGGGAAACATGAATCTGCTTCTTTCTCCTAATTTGTTGGATACCTCAGATGTTTACTAAACTTAATATGTTTTGCTTAAAAAGAATCATCCTTAATCAAACTAATAGGGACCCACCAAGATATGACCTAGGGTTAGGTAGGTCGCCAAAACTTTACCTTCCTGCTTCATATAAGTTGAGTTTAGGTAGGTCGCCCTGACATGCATTTTGAGTTTCAGGTGGTGGAACGAGACGACTCGTCATGTACGCTTTTACAGTTTATAGCGTCATCTTTCTTGTACTTTCATATTGTACTTTTTAATGTTAATACAAACCTGCATGCTAAACAACAATGTCACCCTACATGAAAACTAAAACTATCAGGATAGCCACAAAACCAAAACTAAAGTTAAAATCAACCAATATAAAATTCACCGCCACAACATTCAAAATATAAAATAACTCAAAATTCAAACACAAACATCACACAAAACAACAACTACAACTAAATTAAGATGTCTCTATCGAATGATCAGGAATTCCTCAAAAGAGGTAACTTACGGTTGCTAACGAGGCTTCCCACAGTTTAAATGAAATTATGGAACTCATTAAGTTGAGTTTAGTAAATTTATTTGGACTAAGTGAATCCAATAGAAAATAGTGGTGCCGAAACGAGGGAACCGTGGGATTCTAACCGGTGTCACTCTAATCAACTTTGACATCCCCCCCATAAAAAATTAAAGAACTTCAACCATAGGGCACCTTATTTGACATCATAACTTGACACCCTAGAAAACTCAAACTCGTTACGGTAAGGAGCTTGGAGGGCAGCACGACCATCTTAAATAGCAAAACATGACTTCACCAGCTAAACCAACTTCTTTCCTTAAAATTAAACAACAAAGTCATATGACTTCAAGGTTTTTTGTCTGGTGCAACATAAATCCTCATCTCATCTTTAGGCATTTGTATAGCTCTGTTGTATAATATAAGCCCTAACTCGTTTTAGGATTCTGAGGTTGTCGTTTGACGCGACCTAAATCCTCACATCCTCCAGGCTATTTGTGTGATTTCTTCACACAAATGTAAGCTCTAAATTAATAAAATTGGCAGAATAAAACACTTAAATTTTTCTCCTCAAAATTGAAGCCAAACAATAGGATAGACTGGGAAGACACCGAGGATCTCCTTCGGATCTATGTCAATCCCCTAGTTCTTCCTCCTTTGGATTTTACAATAAAAATTTTCCAAATATAAAACACTCCCCTTTCACACCTCGTTGTCTGATTTCATTGAAAAGTCCTTTCTTTTGAATTCCTTGAAGATAATATTTCTTGATTTTTTTTATTGAGAGTTTTCTTAGATGACTTCGATCATTTAAGATGTAATTAACTATAGGGGCTTGCCCTTATATGAAGCTTTGCTCAAATCCAACTTAATATAAACCCTATTAATTCTTCATATTAAATAGGGGAAATTGTCGGCAAATAGAACGGTTTCGCAGACCAAACGGACATCAAACCTTTCTTAGTTTATTTGATCGAGCCTCATCTTCAAGTCTTGTGTTTATCCTTCAGGATAGATACATGGTTTGAGGTATAGTGCTCTTTCATTTAAACTATGAAAATATGGGGTCAGTTTGATTTCATACTTTTCTAAACTTAAACGTCCTTCCAAAGCGGGCGACGAGATTTCGATTTTGGTGGCCGACAGCTTCTTACGGGCAACTCCAACCAAAATAGTGTTGACAGCTTCTGGCGACTCCACTAGGAAAGAACTTTTCTCTCCATTTAAACAAAGAAAAATTATCTTCATACATTGGTAATGTGTTCATGTCCCTTATGAACCAAAATTACTCTTCTTCCGTTGACTGCTTTACCCATTTCTACCTTGGGAAAGTACGGCCAACTCTTTGGACTTCAGGACTGTCTGTTCAATCACCTTTGAACAGAGGGGTTTAGGAGGCCATTAAGGACTCTTTAAATATTTCACCAGTTAATCCTGGTCTGCCTCAGCAATGACTAAACATCTCATAATTAGCCTTTAAAATAATGTCTAACCATTGAGCTTAAATTAGTTCACCTGGTTAGCCTCAGAACTGACCTTCATAATGAATGCATGCTTCTAAGCCTGCCAATCTCACAGTGAAGAGCGGTCGCTTATTCAAGCATCTTCTCTAGTCCGGCTTGTAAATCTTGGCTCTAACGAACCAAGATCGCCTCTATTTATGCTAGATAGCATGTTAGAACCCTAGAGGATGGCCAATGGGACTCAAGAGTCTCGCCCCAGATCGCATCAAGTCTCGTCGGACGACTAACCACATCCTCTTCACCGCTGGCCAGTTCTTTAGGAGCTAGAACCGTCCGTAAGATCATACCACCAATGTCAGCCGACAATTAACCAACATAAGGAACCACATCCATGGAAAGCCATCAGCAAACATCAGACTCAAGGAAAAAGGAGAGTGCAAAGGAAAGTTATAGCCATTTACCCAGGATCTGATTCACTTCAAACCATATTGTTCCACCATCATCACAGGATGGGAAGCCATATGCCAACCTTATCTTGTTGGACAAAGGGTCATCATCACTGACTTATTGAGTATTGGGTAGGAGAGGAATATTGACAGCAATCGGTTGAATCTAGGCTTCTAAGGGAGCCCTCATCAACAAATCACACGCTGAAACCACCTACTCCTCACAAACCTTGGGTAAAGCCCCTATCCACCACCATCCCCCAATGCACCATGAACCGAATATGACAACTCTTCTACCCTCACATCTTCATTCTGTCTTGACTTCTTGGCCAGTTTCTTCCTTGATGGTTCACCACCGAAACAACGTGATCTAACCTCAAGAACATCCTAGCCTTATCAACATGTTTTATTATGGAGTCAAATACCTTCTCCAAGATGAAGCTACAAATACCAAATGGAGATCCAGGAGAGGAACAAATTCAAGACGATGAGTTGTCCTATATATGGCAATCATTGACACAGAATTCTAAGGAGTTCTTTCATTATGTTAATAAATGAATATTGATATGAGATTCGTCTTATTTTTAAAATTTTCCTTGTCATTGTTATTATTGTCAAAATTGAGGAACTTTATATATACGTTAAAAATGTGAAAGCACGAAACACGAATACATATTATGGATTGCAAAAGAGGTAGTGTGGGCTCACATGGCCTACTATGGATGCTATTAGACCACATGCTCAATCGGCAATTGATCTTATCGTGGAGGTGGGGTGCCTCTAACAAATAAAAAAAAATCATCCCTGAAGAATCCAATTGATCAGAACTATTCAAACAAGCTCGTCACCTCCCAATTCGAATAAGATCAAGAAGAAGAAACAAACCCTTCAACTTCAGGATGACCGACACAGACTTTCGGCAAATAATCACCCGACCACCTAACCACCCAGTCACACGGACGCCCGACCTTAAAATCGCCTGATCCTAGGGTCACTGGCTGGCCACACCCATGGACCCTACATACGAAATTAATGTAATACAAAGATACCCCCGTCGTACCCTTGTATTACAGAGGCACAATATTTAATTGTATATTGACCCATTCTTATAAATAGAGGGTCTATTTCATGAATATCAGTTACATAATTTTAATTTTCAAAGTTGTGTTCTCTCTCTCTCTCTCCCTCCCTCCCTCCCTCCCTCTCTCTCTCTCTTGTCTTATAATGCTATATTTCTTAAATGTGTCTCCCACAAAGATTTAAATTCAACAAATATTTTTTTCATCTTTAATAAATTCTATTTATATATTATTTACCTTTACATGAAATTCAATAACCAGAGGAAAATTTACGTACATATCACTCAATTACCACATAGTTACATATCTAACAACCAAACCTCCATTTTCACATATTTGCTAATGAATGAATATGTGCATTTCACATTTAAAAATTAAAATAATGATAATTTTGAAAAGAAATGAAAGTTTTGGGTGTTATAAATGTAAACAAGTAAAGATTAGGTGTTAGATATGTAAATACATAGGAATTTATTGGACATAAAAAAAAAAAAGAAATGCCACGGATGAGCATTCATTCGAATGAATAGATTATCAAAATGGTCAAACCGACTGCAACTAAAATCCAAAAATCTCAAAAACTGAACCAATCCAAATTTCAATAAAACCAAATTGACCGAACCAAAATTTAATTCAGTATAAATGGCTCAATTATGAGTAAAATGAAATTTATTTATTAGTTAAGAGTTAGGCTATGTACAAACATAAAAAATTACGTGTTACATGTACAGTATCGATTTAATTTCATAATTTTATATTTAGTTTTATTTTTTTTTATTTTTATTTTTTTGTTTGTTCTATTAAATGAAAATTAAAATAAAACTAAAATTTGAATATTGAATTTTTAAAAACTAATAACTAAAATGTTTTTTTGAAACTAAATTTATTTAACTAAACTTAATCGTTTCGATTTGATTTTTCGATTTTAACCAAAAGCATGTCATTCCTCTGGTTTAAAGAACATCAAGTCATCTTAAAGAACTCTAACATGAGAAGCCCTTTCTTTTAGAAAAATTATTCCATACGGATCGGATACCGCACGCAAGATGTGTGCGCACGCAAGATGCGTGCGGTGTCCGATCCTTACCGTAAATCAGATGATTTACGGTCAGAATGTATTTCGGTGGGCCCCACCTAAATTTTTTTTAAAAAAAAACTAAAATAATCCTGACCGTATCTACGGTCAGGATCGTACACCGCATGCAGAGATGCATGCGGTGTCCGTATGCAATAATTTCTCCTTCTTTTAGATCTCCTAACTACAAAAATCAACTCTCAAATGCTAAAAAGGAGGTTGAACCAACTACAAATCAAAAATACTGATAAAAGCAAAAAAATAACACAACTAATAAAGTTATCTCATAAATAAGTTTTAAGACCTCACAATGACATATATATCTTTAATATTAATAGTAATGCATAAATTAATAAATAATTCTTCTTTGTTGATATGAGGCTACTAATCAACTCAATCGACACCTTTAAGTCATTATTTGAAAGTACATTATTTTTTTAATAAGATGCAATCTCTTAAATATAAGTAATCACAATAACAAAAAACTTTTGAACTTACACGTGTTGCCCATAAATTAGTTGCAATAACATCTCGTTCAACATTTTCTCAAAGTCTGTCTCTAATTGTTGTATGCATGTTGGAGTCTTAGTCATGATGGCAACCTCCCCTAGTAGATCATCATGCTCCATCTTAGTTTGAGACATATTAATCATTCACATGGAAACTTCCAATAATTTTGTAAAACTGCACATGCCATTACTATGTATGCTTGCACCTTAATTGGGAACATACTTGGAACTTGAAATCTTTTCTTCCAAATCTTGAAAGTTCTTTCAACAATATTATGCAGTTGTAAGTGCGTCCATGATTAAATAACATATGTGTTGTTGAGTATTTACGGCTTGTGGTTGTATGATGATAACTTAAATGATAATAATATCCTTCGAAGGGTAATAACACTTATCAGTGTTTGCAGATTCCAAATCAACCAAATAATATTTATTTTTAGGCATCTTATAGTCCACCTCATACACTGATCCATACCCTCGTATCGACGGTAAATCCTTCCCAATCATTGGTGTTATATATAAATTGTCAATCAAAAGTAATTACAACCATCATATTTTGTGACATAAATTCATTTTCATTATGTTACTTATTTTGTGCATGTTTGTTGACCACTGCCAGGATATGAATTCAACCAATTGCCATGATAACATTTTGAAAATATGAATAAAACTGTGTAATTGTTCGTATGAAAAAGTCACAATTTGCTTCTATCTAGAGCAACTTAATGAACACTTATGAGGGTAATATAATTGCTCGTAACACACGATTAAAGTATATAGTAATTATTTCTAAAAATGCTGAAAAAAATCACATAGTAGCCTATAATAATGAGCATGTGTCACTCATCTAAAAAAAGTTCATAATTGCTCGACAATGTTCATATTTTTAACATTTGCTAATAGTCCTTGATTAAGCAATAAGTCTCTCGTCGGTCTAAAAGCCTCTATTGAAATGCTGAAATAATTGTATGAGTTTGTTGGATGAGTGACTAGCACATTTATAAAATACTAGCAAAAGGTGTAGAACTTATAAAAAACGGCCTCAAAATATACTCATTATCATCTAAGGAGCTATTTTGCTCCATAATAGACGGTATCAACTCATTTATATTAAATATTTATCTTTATATGCGTGTCAACTATTGACAACTCTTATCTGAAAAAATTTGCCCCTAAAAAAATATGACATTGCTGCATTTTAAGTGAACCTACATAAAATAATAATTTATGACATAATTAAAAACAAGAAACATGTTATTGCCACATGTCTTGTAGATCCTCCTCTCATCGAACCAAAGCAACCTCTTCATTTAGGTGCCATGTCATTGTTCTCAAGGATGTCTTGCATCCCTCAACCACTTCCTCACGGATCTCTATAGGGTCGGTCGTGTAGTTGACTACATTCTTCTCACATTTAGCTAACACATGAAGCACAGGAGCCGCAACACAATGTCATCTCAGCCATCATCAACAAAGGGATAACCCCCAATCGGAGTGTCCTCATCAACAAGGAACAAGAACCAACAAATAAGAAGAAAAAAACTAAGTAAATATTGAGACAAATAAAAACACGTACTCAAGACCCCCTCCACTGCAGACCAAGTAGCTCTGTCTACATTTATCGATTAAATATCATTAACAACTCTTTTCCATCCAATCAGCACCTTCACCAATTCCTAGTATTGTTGTCGACTGAGGAGCACTGACAATCTCTTGCAAACCACAGAACCTTAGTAGGAGCCTTACTCGACAGATCAGTTGTTGAATCACCCGCTCCTTCCCAACATTGGCTTAACCCTAATCTGGAGCTTCTCAGATCGAATCTGATAACTCTTGCTCCACTCACTCGAACAACTTTGACTTTTTAGCGAGATTCTTCTCCCACTTCTTCCTTAGCTTATCTTCTGACAGGTGTTGTTTTTTTACCCCAAAAGTGGCTAACATCTTTGATCGATTGACAAGTTTGGGAGTCGAATTAGATCCTTTCTCCAAAGAGACACAGAAGCCAAGCGGATGTGAGGAGAAATAGATTCAAGCTACTGAGAACTGTCCACATCGCCTTATATATAAAATTCACGTGCATGAAAATCCAGGGAGTCTAATCATTGCATTAAATAATGACTATCAAGATTCAATTTATTATATTAAAAATTTTCTTGTCCTTATCACAACTGTCACTATCTGATGAACTTAACGTATACACCCAAAAATGATTTGTGTTAATCTAGAGACAATCTAATGGTCCAGATTAAAAGATGAATTTTCACAATCCCCTAAAAAAATACTATAAGTCATCACGAATCCGACTAGCTGAAGACCACTAGGTCACTAGCCAACCAACCGAAGTTCAAACCACCAAGGGCCATCCTAAGGTAGATTGACCGCCATACCACAATTGACCTACTTTTCAGAGCAAAGAGTGCCCAAATCAAAAGCTGATCGAAGCGAACTTAGTTGGTCTACCCAAGGAACTGCCGAGCAAAAAGTCCAAAGACAAGACAATAATAATATGTAATGCTCCTACTAAAGTAGGGGCAAATATGTAATTTTATACTTTGTCTCCCTCTAGTTCTTTTAAATAGGGGGACGATAACATTTATTAGGGGCTTTTTGCTTTTCTCTCTAGACCCATCTACTGTAAGGAGAACTATCTTTTTTCCTATTTTGTAACTGTCACTTCTAATATGTAAAATGAGTCACAGAACATGAAAATACATCAACTTGTTCCAAAGGGGCAAGTTACTACGCAATCTCTCATTCTCTCTCTATCTCTCTTTACCTCTCTCCAAGGGTTTCTACCACTCTGATCTTTGGAATTACCTCACAGGATAAATTTAAATTCAACGCTTTTATACTAAAATGTTATTAAAATAAGAGCCTTAAATACTGATTAGAGATGACGATAAATTCATATGAACTGAATTTAAGGCCTTAGGTCATAATGATTCTAATTAACTCTTAAAATAAAATAAAAAATATTTAGAAGTCAAATCTAAAAAAATAATCATTTACATCTTGGAAAAAAAATATTTAGGCGTACTAAGCGAGCTAAATATTTTCTTATTAAAATTTTAATTATTTTAAAATAATTTATTAGGAAATATATAACTTATTTCATGTGATTTGAATGGGAAATAAAAAATGTGGAGCTTCAGAAATTAATCAGACTTGATACATAACCAAATACAACTCTAAGCTCTTTTAAAAATCCATGTAAAGATTTACGAGGTGATAATGAAAAGATAGCTAGGGTGTGTTTGGGGCAGCTTGTGCTTATCCAGATAGACAACTTATTCTGAAACGTGGTCAGCGGGTGACCTGTAGGTTTCGACCCGCGGCCTGTGTTTAGTGTAAAAACCCAACCGTATTTTTAGATAAGCTGTCGAAACATATTTTTAAAATGGTGAGACGATATTTTGAAACGCCGCTCGCATTTATAAGCTGCCCCAAACAGGTCCCAAGTCTAGCCTGCCACTCATGGTATCCATTCTTATATTTCTAATTATCATAGAAATAATTTATATTTTTAGGCTAATTTATTTGATGTATTATCTCTAATTATTAGAATTCTAATAAAAATAAGGGAAAATTAAGATAATATATTCAAACTAAAATTTAATCAAGATGACTTTAAAATTCTTATATGTACTTTAAATTAATTACATGAATATAATTAGCTTATTATTATTATTATTATACTTCAAATTAAGAGTTTTCAATTGCATCCCACCACTTTTGACAGGAATATTCCCACACGTCATATAAATGGCGAAACTATAATTTGTTTGTTAAAATGTGTTAAGGGTTATACTAGACAATAATTTATTGTTGTGAGAAATTATGAATAATAAATTATTTTCTTAGATTAAGGAGATATTTTCTTTCCGACTTTATATTTATTTCCTTAGATTAGAAATTATTTATTTTCCCAGTTTATGTTATTTCTTTTATCTCCAAATAATTAATATGGTTTGATTATTGGAGATATTTGGTGATATATCTTTTATTTTCATGTTATATATTTTTATTATTTTTTCTATTATAATATTATTGTAAAACTTATTTATACCCCTGTTTATATCAATGAAATGAATACATATTCCACATTATTCTGAATTTTAACAAAGTGATCATAAAAGATTTTTTTAAATGAATTTTCTTTTACGTGTATTAATAAAATATTAAAACTAATGATATAATACTATTTTAAAACTATATATATATTAAAATGCAACATAATATCATATTATTTATTTAAAATATTTATTATTTGAATTTAAAGTAAATACATGAATTTATAATTGTTAATATTTTAAAAGCTTATATATTTTAAATAATTTACATATAATTCTTATCAATTTATATATATTATCTAAATACATTACACCCCAAATCATTAAGATGACATTAAAAAATATCACAAATATTTATATTTTATAAGTGAAATGAGTTATAATATTAAAATGTTATAAATTTAAATATTAGACATGTAAATATATGAGAATTATATGATATGTCCAACCAATATATACCACTTTATCAGAGAGATTTGCATATATGATACAACTCTCATGTAAGCACTCATCTAATATTTAAAATTTAGGCCATTTACATACACACCACTTAATTCTTATGTATTTACATATCTAACACCTATACTTTTGTTTTTACATAAATACCACCAATATTTTCATATCACATTAAAAATATAATTTTTTTAACTTTTAAAAAGTGAAATGCATATTTTTATACATAAATATGATCACATATAAGTAAGTTTTAAGGATGGATTTGTAATTCCATAGGAATTGAGTATATAAATGTAAATTTTCTTATAATTTCATATTTATATTTATATTGCTTTCATTGTATAAATCTTTAGAAATTTTTTATAAACAATAAATATATTAAAAATTAAGATATTACATAGGAAAATTTAAATATTTAGCATTACATAAACTATAAAAGTTTGAAAGAGGCGACCTTTACCCATGGTGCCTTTCTGACTCCCCACAGTTCCCATCCCCTGTTAATGTGGAAGGGAATACAGTAAAGCTTGCGCATCAGTTCTGATTCTCCGTTCAAACGTTGCTCGAAGATCGGAGGATGCTAACTGTTAGTTTCTGCGCCCGTTTTCGATCCCTGCTTCGTTTTCTTCTTCTTGTTCCCACTGTTCTTGCTGTGGATCTTCTATGGAGTCTTTTTTCGTTCTTTTTGTTAGGGTTTTATGAGGATTTTAGGGTTTATGCCATGAATGGAAGTCCGGATTCGTTTCTACTTAAAACCTGGTTACTTCTCAGTGGTTTCTGCTGTGTTCAAGGTTGGTTCATTGCTCGCTATAATGCCAAAGATACAATGGCGTTAAATTTATTATTCTGGTTGATATTTTTTTTTTTTTTGGTGTTCTTAATGATTTAAAGTGGTTTTCTTAGAAATGCTTGCAATTGTGAAATGGTCGGGGCAGGAACGGTGCTCAGGTTAAGGGTTTTAAGTTTTCTTGTCATGCAAACTCGTGGTTTAGGAAGCATTTGACAGTGCAGAGACCATTGTGTGTGTTTGATTCTTCAATTTGTTCGATAGAGACGTTTAGTGGCTTTCATTATCACATTTTTGGTGGCTGAAAATAATTGAAGTGAAGCTTTCTTTTAGAAGCTCGGGGTTTTTTCTATTATTTAATGGAGTCTATCAATAGCTCCAGAACATTTCAAAGTTAAAAATTGGTTTAGTTGATTTTAGTTAGTCCAAGCGCAGCTTGGAACTAAGCGTGCAAGTATATAACGCACATGGGCTATTTCATATACAATATCATTTAGTGTTGTGAATATTCTTTCTTTTTCAATATTTGATTTTTGAGTTGGTTGCGCCGGTGAGTTATCAAGCATTCTGTTCCAATTGTTTTCAAGATTGTTGGTCCAAAGGATACCAAATGCGGCATGTTTGATCTGATTGTCATGAAACATACTTTTTTTGAAATGAAGTATGACATTTTATGCTCGGGCAAGAGCAGAACTGACAATACAAAGAGTTGAATTAATGGTTTTATTGGGTTGGAGAAAGTTACACGGTGGAAACATATTGGTAGTTTTTTCTTGCAACATTATTAGCAGCTCCAAGTGTCATTTTAATAAAATTGTGTTATAAAGCTGGAATTCCTTGTTTTGGGCTGGTCCTGGATTGCAAATAATGTAAAATAAGTGGAGAAGCTGTATTTGTGCTACTGTTTCTCTGATATTTGTGGAAGTATGATTATCAGCTTTGATCCGCTTTAAAGATTCATGCATATGGATGTTGAGTATTTTTGTAAGCAAACAGTCTAAATTTGTGTTACAGGATATGATCAGTATGACCATAGTATTCGGGATTTGATACGCCACCAAAAAAATTCATTTTAATCAAGCATAAATGTTGATGCATCATGGGTTGGAAACTTTTCAAATTAAGGACAATCTAAACTTCGATTTCAATGAAATTATCATCAAAAGATGAACCAAATGACACAAAATATGATTCAAACTGAGTATAAATGAGCCCATATCAAACAATTGGCATTACTTGGTGAAATCAGTGGAAAAAATATAAGAGAGCTTAATTTTATTGATGTAAAGAGGGGTATAAATACCCATTACTTGACTCACTAGTAAGGAAAATAATAAAAACAGAATACAGTAGACAAAGAAAAAAAATAATAACAAATATAAGAGACAAATAATCTCTCTAATTAAAGAGAAAAATAAATAGAGAATATAATCGATGTAATTGAAAGGAATAAAATCCTAAGATGCCTCATACAATTTATAACTTTTTAAATATAGAGTTATAACAAATATGAAATATAATCATAATTATTTTCGAGATCTTTCAACACTCCCCTCAAGTTGACATGAAGATATTTTTCAGAGACAGCTTGCACACTAAATTGTCGAACAGTTTTTTTGTGAAGACCTTTTGTTAGAATATCTGCTGCTTATTTGTTAGAAGGAACATACATCATGCAGATATCTCTTCTGTCAATTTTTTCTTTAATGAAGTGTTTGTCTATCTCTATGTATTTTGTTCTATCATGAAGGACGTGATTGTGGGCGATGACGATGACAAACTTATATCACAGTACACATTTATTTGTGGTGGACTATGAATTTTTAACTCATTGAGAATTTTTCTAATTCATAGTAACTTCACATATCCCATGAGCTACAGATCTGAATTCAGCTGCAGTGCTGCTTCTCGCCACAACACTTTGCTTCTTACTCCTCCAGGTTACTAAGTTTCCTCCTAAAAAAATTCAGTACCCTGAGGTTGACCTTCTATCTGTAACACTCCCAGCTCAATTTGCATCTGTAAATGCTTCTACCTGTAAGTGGTCATTTTTACTGAACAGTAGTCCTCTTCAGGGCGTTCCATTCAGATACCTAAGGATCTGATAAACAACCTTCAAGTGATGAGTATTTGGAGAATGTATAAACTAACTTACCATGTCAACAACAAAGGCTATATCAGGACTAGCGTGTGACAAGTAGATTAGTCTTCCCACCAGTCTCTGATATTGTTCTTTATTAACACCATCTATTTTATTTGTCATATGTAACTTTTTATTTGGTTCAATCGAGGTTTCAACTGTTTTGCACCCAAGCATTCTGGTTTCATTGAGTAAGTCGAGTACATACTTTCGCTAATTAATAAAGATACCCTCCTACGATCTGACAAACTCAATACCGAGAAAGTACTTTACATCTTTTAAATTTTTAATCTCGAATTTTGTGGTCAATCTTTCTTTCAATGTCTTAATTTCCCTAGCATCATCTCCTGTAAGGATAATATCATCGACATAGACGATGAGTATTGCGATTTTATCAGTTTTTGAATGTTTGTAGAACATAGTACGATCAGCTTGACTCTGAGTGTATCCATATTTTGTAATCACCTTTCCAAACCTCTCAAACCAAACATGAGGAGATTGCTTGAAGTCATACAAGAATTTCTTCAATCTGCACACTTTGCCTTCTCCAAACTTCTTCTCAAATCCTGGTAGAAGATCCATGAATACCTCCTCCTCTAATGCACCGTTTAGAAACACATTTTGAACGTCGAGATGATGCAAGGCCCAGTTACGGTTTGCTGCTATGGACAGTAGAACACGAATATAACTGATCTTGGCTACTGGAGCGAATGTCTCATGATAGTCAATTCCGTGAATTTGAGTGAATCTTTTTGCTACTAATCTGACTTTATATCTTTCGATGCTCCCATCAGCTTTGACTTTAGTAGTGAAGACCCATCTACACCCAAAAGTAGATTTGTCTCTTCGTAGAGTGACAATTTCCCAAGTTTCATTTTTTAAAAGAGCATCCATCTCTTCATTTACTACTATTCTCCAATTTGGATTACTAAGAGCTTCCTGTATTATTCTGGGTTCAAACAAATTTGAAATTTTTGACAAAAAAACATGTTGTTTGTGTGACTTTTTTTTGTAGGATAAGTATTTCGAAATGAGATATTTGGTAGTACAAGAACTAGTTCTTTTTTTCAAGGATATAGGAAGATCCAGATTCATAACCTCTGAATCTTGAGCTTCTGTTGGTGAAAAAGTAAGATCAGGATTGAAAATTACCTGTGTTTCTTGAGGACCATCATTCGGTTCTTCAGATTTGGAGGGAGTTAAAGATTCAATTTGAACATTTTTCCTTTTATGGAGCCTCTTCTTGGAATAAACCAGAGGTTATGCTGTTATATTATGTGATATTTCTCTTTCTGTATTAGATAAGATAATTTAAGGTGTCTCTTGATTAGGATTCTTTTGGGTTTTTTTACTTTCAACAACTATTTCTGGTTCTTTATTTTCACGGACTTCAGGTGTACTTGGTGTTAGAACAATTCTTGGTAATGGATTAGAAATTTGCCAAAAATCATCTTCTTCATCTATATTATACTCCCCTGAATTGGATTTTTGTGAAAGAAGAGAATTTTTTTTATAAAGATCACATCCATACTAATATAAGTTTTTTTGGGGACAGGATTAAAACATTTATAACCCTTTTTGTTTGAAGCATATCCAAGAAAAATACATTTTTCAAATTTTGTATCTAATTTTGATCGGAATTTATTCGGAATATGAACGAAGCATATGCATCCAAAGATTTTTAAAAGAATATTTGAAGACATTCGTAGAATTAAAAAATTATTTTTCAGTTTATTTAGAGTTGTATATTGTAAAACTCGAGTTGACATTCAATTTATTAAATATCATGCTATTAAAACAGTGTTCCCCCATAAATATTTAGGAACATTCATTGAAAATATAATAGTCTGAGCAACCTAGAGTAAATGTCTATTTTTTTTCAGCAATTCCATTTTATTGTAGGGTGTCACGACAAGTAAATTGATGAATTACGTCTTTATTTATTAATAACTTTCCTAAACATTTATTAAAATATTCAGTTCCATTGTCAGATCTAAGGATGCATATTTTAGTTTTAAATTGAGTTTCAATCATATTGTAAAAATTTTTAAAAAGTTTTTCAACTTCTAATTTTTTGTTTATGAGATAAACCCAACATATTCTGGTGTGATCGTCAATAAACGCGACAAATCCCTTTTTTCTAGATAATATTTTGACTTTTGAAGGTCCCCAAACATCACTATAGATCATGAAAAAGGTTTTGAATGATAGTATGGTTTTGGAGCAAAATTTATGCGATGATTTTTTGCCAAATAACATGTTTCACATTGAAGTAAAG
The DNA here is from genome assembly GCA_002079205.1 of Phalaenopsis hybrid cultivar. NCBI lineage: Eukaryota > Viridiplantae > Streptophyta > Magnoliopsida > Asparagales > Orchidaceae > Phalaenopsis > Phalaenopsis hybrid cultivar. The sequence goes on along the minus strand of JXCR01146884.1, from coordinate 82,980 downwards.
TACAATTAACTCTTTTAAACAAATTAGGAAATAAGTGTCTTAAATAAGAAAAACTTGGATGTCCTAGTTTAAGATGCAATCCTATTATTTTTGTTAATGCAGGGTTCGAATTCATACTGCTGTAAGCTTGAACCCTTTTTTTACCAGGAATAGTCTCCTCAAAGTAGTAAATTCCTCTTATCTTTTTAGCTCTCCCAATCATTATCCCCGACTTCTAGTCCTGAAAAACACAAGAAGATTCACAGAAAATTACACAGCAGTTAGAATCCGTTGAAAGTTTGCTGACGGATAGAATGTTACATTTGAGTTTTGGAACATGGAGTACAGGTTTAAGACGTATACTCTTGGACATGTTTATGTTTTCTTTTCTAGCAATGGAAGAGAAACTACCGTCAGCAATACGAACCTTTTCATGACCAGAACATGGGATTTATGAATGAAATAAATAGTGTAAATTTGTCTTATGATAAAAAAACTCTTGAATCAATTTGTATCATCGAACAATTTAGAGTATCAGTAGTCATAACTGGGGTTTAGAGATTCAGGAGTTGATCGATTTGCTCTTTGCTAAATGGGCTGGTTTGTTCGGCAACAGTATTTGCAGTAGGTGGCTTGCGCTTGCTTCTTGGCTTCCAATCTGCAGGTTTACCGTTGAGGTACCAGCAGGTTTATTTAGTGTGTCGTGGCCTGTTGCAATGATCACACCATATTTGTGGTTTCTCCTCATTCTTCTGTGAACATGGAACAATTCGCTTGTTGATATGAACCTCAAAATGGAATGCCGAGGTCTCAGGTATGCTAGTAAGAGTTGGATTTCTTGTTGAGCATCACTTTTCGAGTTTCTTCGCGGCAGACTTCTGAGAAAACCTCATGGATTGAAGGCATGGAATTTCTCCCAATATTTCTGCCCCTAACCTCGTCAAACTCTTCATTAAGTTCAACAAGAAATTTAAAAATTTTATTTACATCAACAATGGTCTTATACTTACTAGCATCATCAGGACACTTCCACTCTTGATTATTAAACAAGTCAAGGTCTTGTCATATTCTCTTCAAAGAATTAAAGTATTTTGTGACAAAATCATTACCTTGACGAATATCACTAAGTTTCAGGAAAAGTTCATAAACTTAAGATTAGTTACCCATATCTGAATACATTTAGGCCACATTCTCCCAGAATTCTTTGATAGTAGAATAACACATATAGTTTGCGCCTATCTCTTGTTCAATAGAGTTCACCAACCATGTCATTATCATGAAATTTTCTGTATCTCAGATTGCGTGGGATGGATCTGTAGTGGCTGGTTCACGGACTTCACTTAGGTAGCCTATCTTCCCTCTTTCTAATGCACATCTACACCAATTGTGACTAGCGTAAAAAATTTTCACCATTAAGACAGATTGTGGTGATCTGGGCTGGATGATTTTCGGTGGTTCTAGAGGAGGGTGGTGAGGATGCAGTTGATAGGGTGGAATGCTGGATAGAGGTGACTGAATTATTTGTATTTTCAGACATGATAAAAGGAAGAGATGGTTCGGCTTTGCAGGAGGTGGAAGAAGTCCCAGCGACTACTCAAGAAGATGCTTCGCAGGTGGCGGCCACAGGTTACATAGGAAGCGGCTGCACAAGAAACGACTGTGCAGGAAGACGTTTCAGCTGCTGCGCAATTTTTTTTTTTTTTGGCCGTCTCCACTATTCCGCAACTCGTGAATTTTTGGGCAGCAACAGCGAAACAACAAGCTTCGGCAAGCAGTGGCGAAAGAGAAAGTTTCGACAAGCTAGGGTTTTTTGGAATTTTTTTATTCCTGCTCTGATAGAGGAAACTAGTAGAAAAAATATAAGAGGGCTTAATTTTATTGATGTAAAAAGGGGTATAAATACCCATTACAGGACTCACTGGTAAGAAAAACAATAAAAATAGAATACAGTTGAAAAGGAAAGGAATAATAACAAATATAAGAGGCAAATAATCTCTCTAATTAAGGAGAAAAATAGATAGAGAATCCTAAGATCCCTCATACAATTTATAACCCTCTAAATATAGAGTTATAACAAATATGAAATATAATCATAATTATTTTCGAGATATTTCAATACATTGACTAAATGATATATTAATCTTCTAAGATTATAATCAAATTGAGCTTTTGAATCAGTTGAATCCAGCAAAACACGTGAATTTCGAGTTCTTTTAAGGCACACAAACAATAAAAAACACATTTCGATCAAGGGAATCTCTGGGTTGTTCAATGAATTGTAATGGATATTGGTGGTATTTATGGGAGATGTCACTCTCACAGCTTTTACTAAAGTATGCATGAGAAGGGAGTTGGGGTTGGGGGTTGGTTTGGAGATTAGTGAATGATCAAGTTTGAAAAATCTTAGAGCTCCCCGCCGACCTTTATTGCCATGCCACCTTTGGTTGAGCTTTGTTATCAGGCTACAATCGCTCGACATTTGCCACTCAACCATCACTGTCTGATTACTGCGGGACCATCGTTAAACCCCCATCCATTGCAATTGAAACATTGTTATTCATTGTTGTAGGATCATTGCCATTGTCAAACTATGGTCGACCATTCATCAATGACCATGCTCCCCAACTTGTACGCCATGATCGATTTGTTTTACATTCATCGTCATCAAAGCAATGTCACCCATCCACCACCTTTGAATCTCCATCCACCATTCACCATCCACCACCATTGAATTGTTTTTTACCCAAGTGCCTTCCTCGAATAACCATCGTCTGACCATCATTGTTGAGCCACCATTATTGTCAAGATGTTTCTTCCCATCTACAAATGCTCATCCATTGCCTTCAATTGACTATTGTTGTTTCCTATTAGACCGTTGTTGCTCCATTGCAATTGAGCAATTGCTTGGAAGTGCCTTTGTTGGGCCACTTTTACCAGATTGTCATTGTTAGACCTCTGTCAACCGACCACCTCCTCACATCCTTAATTGTGGCATTATTGAATCTGTTAGACGACCGCTCTTAAATTGTTATCGCTCATCATTGATTTTTGGGCCGCTAGTACTCATCTACTACCATTAGATTGTTGTCAATGCTTGACTATCATCGTCAAGATGTCATTATTAGATCATTATCATTAGATTGTCATTGTTTGTCCACTGTCGTTGCCTTACAATCACCACTTTTAAGCTTTGTGATGTTGTCACCCAATCATTGTCAGTATAATTTCGCTTTTTGTCCATTCTCAGTAGTTGTCACCATCAAATCGCCACTATTATTGAGCCATCATCAGTCAATCATTATCTTTGAATTATCACTCATACTCAACTGTGGTTGCCATACCTCTATTGCTAATTATGTCTCTCGGCTAAAGTTGCTCAACCGCAAACACCGGAGCAGAATTGTCAAATTTATGGCCCCATTGTGGTTTTACAATCGTTGTCATTTGTTTACAGTCTTTCGACCATTGTTGCCTAACTATAGTCTCTCAACTGCAACGCCCATATTCCGTCTCCTATGTTGCATGAATATGGAAATAAGCATACGACCATGAGATGACATCGAAACTTCTATTATTGAAAATATTAGGCACCAACACGCCATTATAATAAAAATTTTTATAAAATATATTAAAATTTAAATAAAAAATTTATTAAGAATAATGTAAAAGAGTAAAAATTTAATAACATTAATTATAAAAAAAATTTAGTTAACATCAATTTTTGATTTAATAAATAACAAGATGGACCTATTTATGTTTAATCTTTCAATTAAATTTTTTTTTGAAAAATTTTAATTGTAATATATATATATATATATATATATATATATATATATATATATATATATATGTGTGTGTGTGTGTATATATATATATATATATGTGTGTGTATATATATATATATGTGTGTATATATATATATATCTGTGTGTGTGCGCGCGCGCACGTGCTATTTAGCCTGACTCATTAGTTGCGGTTTTTGGTGTAAGTCCTTCGGGTTGGGGGTTCGATCCCTGCGTAAGATTGAATTGCACACCTTTCTGGAATGGGGTCCGCCCCTAGGTCAGACTATGAGGTTGATCAGCGATTAACATTTATATATATACATATATGTATATGTATAATCTTATTCATCTCAAAATGGAGCTTATTCACAAGAAATTTGAGCTTATGCACATTGTTGGAGAGTGAAAAATTGGACTACTAGATGAGAGACATTTTTATTCAAATTAATAATGAAGAAGATTATACACGTTTATTTGCTAGAATGATAATGTTGATTGATAACATAGCAATGAAAATTCTGAAATGGTGTGGATTTTGACCCACAGACGGAACCGCCAATCATTCCCGTTTGAATTCGCCTTCCTGGTCTGAAATTTCATTACTTTTCTCAAAAAATGTTGTATTCTATTGCCTCAGCTTATGGTAAGTCACTCAAGACGGACATTCCTACTTTTAATATTTCTCATCCATCTAAAGTTAGAGTACTTGTTGATAGAGACATTACTTCTTCTGCTTCTGAGGAAATTTGCTTGGGCACATAGCATCATGGATATTGACAGAAGGTAGAGTCTTTTCCTTCGTATTATTCGAACTGTCGTATGTTCGATCACTCTAGTTCTCAATGTCATCATCTACATCACCATCTCAGACCAAAAAAATAAAGTGCTCCACTAGAGACAGTGATTCCAACTCCTGATCAGCTCAAATTTATTGATACTATCTATCATCAAAAGGATACACCTGAAGACGTCACTATTCTCGCAGGCAATATATCAATCATTCATTCTCCATACATTGTTGTAGCTCCCCCGTCTTTGGAACCTCCTATCGTGGAGGCGAGAGAGATTCTTCAAACTACATCTGCCCTAGAACCAATCACTAATATTACAGGTGAAAATACCTTTGTTGCTTCACTATCGTCTCATCTGGTCCAGAAAGATGTCAATGCTACTCAGACTCAGGGGGATCATGATGTGCAACGTCCTACACCTGTCCGGCCACCTTTGGACCAATCCATTGATCAATTGAGTCAATCATCGGATGAGGAATGACAGGTCTACACATCCAGGAGGAAGAAGAAGAATGGAGACATATTTGAGCTCAAAAATTTGATGGATGATACTTTGGTTACTTCGGGTAATGGTACGCACCTTACCAATTTGTTAGTTGGCTCCCTTCCGAGAACTGGAGGTAGAGGAAGAACTAAAGTGGGACGTCCCTAGCGCCTTTACGCCTGTTGGTGAATTTTTGGTTTTTCATCTTAATGTATCTTTGCTTCTTTGGGTTTTGTGTATATTGTATTGTGTGAGTTGGGTCTTCTTTTAGATCACCTCATNTTGCTTGTACTATTAAATGAAAATTAAAATAAAACTAAAATTTGAATATTGAATTTTTAAAAACTAATAACTGAAATGTATTTTTAAAACTAAATTTAATTAACTAAACTTAATCATTCCTCTGGTTTAAAGAACATCAAGTCATCTTAAAGAACTCTAACATGAGAAGGCCCATCTTTTAGATCTCCTAACTACAAAAATCAACTCTCAAATGCTAAAAAGGAGGTTGAATCAACTACAAATCAAAAATACCAATACAAACAAAAAAATAACACAAGTAATAAAGTTATCTCATAAATAAGTCTTAAGACCTCACAATGACATATATATCTTTAATATTAACAGTAATGTAGAAATTAATAAATAATTATTCTTTGTTGATATGAGGCCACTAATCAACTCAATCGACACCTTTAAGTCATTATTTGAAAGTACATGATTTTTTTAATAAAATGCAATCTCTTATATATAGGTAATCACAATAACAAAGAACTTTTGAACTTACACATGTTGCCCATGAATTAGTTGCAATAACATCTCGTTCAACATTTTCTCAAAGTCTCTCTCTAATTGTTGTATGCATGCTGGAGTCTTAGTCATGATGGCAACCTCCCCTAGTAGATCATCATGCTCCATCTTAGTTTGGGACATATTAATCATTCACATGGTAACTTCCAATAATTTTGCAAAACTACACAAGTCATTACTATGTATGCTTGCACCTTAATTGGGAACATACACATGTGACTTGGAACTTGAAATCTTTTCTTCCAAATTTTGAAAGTTCTTTCAACGATATTATGCAGTTGTGTGTCCATGATTAAATAACATATGTGTTGTTGAGTATTTACGGCTTGTGGTTGTATGATAATAACTTAAATGATCATAATATCCTTTGAAGGGTACTAACATCTTATCAGTGTTTACAGATTCCAAATCAACCAAATAATATTTATTTTTAGGCATCTTATAGTCCACCTCATACACTGATCCATACCCTCGTATCGACGATAAATCCTTCCCAACCAGTGGTGATATATATAAATTATCAATCAAAAGTAACTACAACCATCATATTTTGTGACGTAAATTCATTTTCATTATGGTAATTATTTTGTGCATGTTTGTTGACCACTGCCAGAATATGAATTCAACCAATTGCCATGATAACATTTTGAAAATATGAATAAAACGATGTAATTGTTCGTATGAAAAAGTCACAATTTGCTTCTATCTAAAGCAACTTAATGAACACTTATGAGAGTAATATAATTGCTCGTAACACACGATTAATGTATATAGTAATTATTTCTAAAAATGTTGAAAAAAAATCACAAAGTAGCCTACAATAATGAGCATGTGTCAATCATCTAAAAAAAATTCATAATTGCTCGACAATGTTCATATTTTTAACATTAGCTAATAGTCCTTGATTAAGCAATAAGTCACTCGTCGGTCTAAAAGCCTCTATTGAAATGATGAAATAATTGTATGAGTTTGTTGGATGAGTGACTAGCACTTTTATAAAATACTAGCAAAAGGTGTAGAACTTATAAAAAACGGCCTCAAAATATACTCATTATCATCTAAGGAGCTATTTTGCTCCATAATAGATGGTATCAACTCATTTATATTAAAATTTATCTTTATATGTGTGTCAACTATTGACAAATCTTATCTGAAAAAATTTGCCCCTAAAAAAATATGTCATCGCTGCATTTTAATTGAACTTACATAAAATAATAATTTATGACATAATTAAAAACAAGAAACATGTTATTGCCACATGTCTTGGAGATCCTCCTGTCGCCGAACTAGAGCAACCTCTTCATCTAGGTGCCATGTCATTGTTCTCAAGGATGTCTTGCATCCCTCAACCACTTCCTCACGGATCTTTATAGGTCGGTTGTGTAGTTGACTACATTCTTCTCACATGTAGCTAACACTTGAAGAAGCACAGGAGCCGCAACACAATGTCATCCCAGCCATCATCAACAAAGGGATAACCCTCAATCAGAGCGTCTTCATCAACAAGGAAAAAGAACCAACAAACAAGAAGAAAAAAACTAAGTAAATATTGAGACAAATAAAAACACGTACTCAAGACCCCCTCCACTGCAGACCAAGTAGCTCCGTCTACATTTATCGATTAAAGTTCATCAACAACTCTTTTCCATTCAATCGACACCTCCACCAATTCCTAGTATTTTTGTCGGTTGAGAAGCACTAACAATCTCTTGCTAACCCCAGAACCTTAATAGGAGCCTTACTCGACAAATCAGTTGTTGAATCACCCGCTCCTTCCCAACATTGGGTTAACCCTAATCTAGAGCCTCTCATATCGAATCTGATAAATCCTGCTCCACTCACTTGAACAACTTTGACTTTTTAGCGAGATTCTTCTCCCACTTCTTCCTTAGCTTATGTTCCGACTGGTGTTGTTTTTTTACCCCAAAAGTGGCTAGCATCTTTGATCGATTGACAAGTTTGGGAGTCAAATTAGATCCTTTCTCCAAAGAGACACAGAAGCCAAGAGGATGCAAGGAGAAATAGAGTCAAGCTACTGAGAACTGTCCACATCGCCTTATGAATAAAATTCACGTGCATGAAAATCCTGGGAGTCTACTCATTGCATTAAATAATGACTATCAAGATTCAATTTATTATGTTAAAAATTTTCTTGTCTTTATCACAACTGTCACTATCAAGGAGCAAGAAGACTGATGAACTTAACGTATACACCCAAAAATGATTCGTGTGAATCTAGAGACAATCTAATGGTCCAAATTAAAAGATGAATTTTCAGAATCCCCTAAAAAAATACTATAAGTCATCATGAATCCGACTAGCTGAAGACCACCAGGTCACCTGTCGACCAACCGAAGTTCAAACCACCAAGGGCCATCCTAAGGTAGATTGACCACCATACTCAAAATTGACCTACTTTTCAGAGCAAAGAGTGCCCAAATCAAAAACCGATCGAAGCGAACTTAGTTGGTCTACCCAAGGAACTGCCGAGCAAAAAGTCCAGAGACAAGATAATAATAATATGCAATGCTCCTACTAAAGTAGGGGCAAATATGTAATTTTATACTTTGTCCCTCTAGTTCTTTTAAATAGAGGGACGATAACATTTATTAGGGGCTTTTGGCTTTTCTCTCTAGACCCATCTATTGTAAGGAGAACTCTCTTTTTTTCTATTTTGTAACTGCCAATTCTAATATGTAAAATGGGTCACAAAACATGAAAATACACCAACTTGTTCTGGAGGGGCAAGTTACTGCGCAATCTCTCATTCTCTCTCTATCTCTCTCTACCTCTCTCCAAGGGTTTCTACCGCTCTGATCTTTGGAATTGCCTCACAGGATAAATTTGAATTCAACGCTTATATACTAAAATGTTATTAAAATAAGAGTCTTAAATACTGATTAGAGATGACGATAACTTCATATGAACTGAATTTAAGGCCTTATGTCTTAATGATTCTAATTAACTCTTAAAATAAAATAAAAAATATTTAGAAGTCAAATCTAAAAAAAAATCATTTACATCTTTGAAAAAAAATACTTAGGCGCACTAAGCGAGCTAAATATTTTCTTATTAAATTTTTAATTATTTTAAAATAATTTATTAGGAAATATATAACTTATTTCATGTGATTTGAATGAGAAATAAAAAATGTGGAATCTGACTCGATACATAACCAAATACTACTCTAAGCTCTTTTAAAAATCCTTGTAGAGATTTACGATGTGATAATGAAAAGATAGCTAAGGGTGTGTTTGGGGCAGCTCATGTTTATCCAGATAGACAACTTATCATGAAACGTGGTCAGCGGGTGGCCTGCAGACTTCGACCCGCGACCTGCGTTTAGTGTAAAAACCCAACCGCATTTTTGGATAAGCTGTCGAATCGTATTTTCCAAATGATGCGACGGTGTTTTGAAACACCGCCCGCACTTATAAGCTGTCCCAATTAGGCCCTAAGTCTAGCCTGCCACTCATGGTATCCATTCTTATATTTCTAATTATCATAGAAATAATTTATATTTTTATGCTAATTTATTTTATGTATTATTTCTAATTATTAGAATTTTAATAAAAATAAGGGAAAATTAAGATAATTTATTCAAACTAAAATTTAATCAAGATGACTTTAAAATTCTTATATTTACTTTAAATTAAATACATGAATATAATTAGCTTATTATTATTATTATACTTCAAATTAAGAGTTTTCAATCTCATCCCACCACTTTTGATAGGAATTAATTGCGAAAATATAATTTGTTTGTTAAAATGTGTTAAGGGTTATACTAGACAATAATTTATTGTTGTGAGAAATTATGAAGAATAAATTATTTTCTTAGATTAAAGAGATATTTTCTTTCCGACTTTATATTTATTTCTTTGGATTAGAAATTATTTATTTTCTTAATTTATGTTATTTCCTTTATTTCTAAATAATTAATATGGTTTGATTATTGGAGATATTTGGTGATATAAGTTTTCTTTTCATGTTATTTATTTTTATTATTTTTACTATTATAATATTCTTATAAGGGTTATTTATACCCCCGTTTATATCAATGAAATAAATCTGTATTCCACATTATTCTGAATTTTAACAAAGTGATTATAAAAGATTTTTTTAAATGAATTTTCTTTTACGTGTATTAATAAAATATTAAAACTAATGATATAATACTATTTTAAAACTATATATATATTAAAATGCAACATAATCTCATATTATTTATTTAAAATATTTATTATTTGAATTCAAAGTAAATACATGAATTTATAATTGTTAATATTTTAAAAACTTATATATTTTAAATAATTTACATGCGCAAGGCATAATTCTTATCAATTTATATATATTAATATAAATACATTGCACCCTAATCATTAAGATGCCATCAAAAAATATCACAAATTTTTATATTTTATAAGTGAAATGAGTTATAATATTAAAGTTTTATAAATTTAAATATTAGATAGTTAAATATATGAGAATTATATGATATGTCCAACCAACATATACCACTTTATGAGGGAGATTTGCATATATGATACAACTCTCATGTAAGTACTTATCTAATATTTAAAATTTAGGCCATTTACATACACACCACTTAATTCTTATGTATTTACATATCTAACACCTATACTTTTATTTTTACATCAATACCACCAATATTTTCATATCACATTAAAAATATAATTTTTTTAACTTTTAAAGAGTGAAATACATATTTTCATACATAAATATGATCACATATAAAGAAGTTTTAATGATGGATTTGTAATTCCATAGGGATTGAGTATATAAATGTAAATTTTCTTATAATTACATATTTATATTTATATTGCTTTAATTGTATAAATCTTTAGAAATTTTTCATAAACAATAAATTTATTAAAAATTAAGATATTAAATAGGAAAATTTAAATATTTTAGCATTACATAAACTATAAAAATTTGAAAGAGGCAACCTTTACCAATGGTGCCTTTCTGACTCCCCACAGTTCCCATTCCCTATTAATGTGGAAGGGAATACAGTAAAGCTTGCGCATCAGTTCTGATTCTCCGTTCAAACGTTGCTCGAAGATCGGAGGATGCTAACTGTTAGTTTCTGCGCCCGTTTTCGATCCCTGCTTCGTTTTCTTCTTCTTGTTCCCACTGTTCTTGCTGTGGATCTTCTATGGAGTCTTTTTTCGTTCTTTTTGTTAGGGTTTTATGAGGATTTTAGGGTTTATGCCATGAATGGAAGTCCGGATTCGTTTCTACTTAAAACCTGGTTACTTCTCAATGGTTTCTGCTGTGTTCAAGGTTGGTTCCATGCTCGCTATAATGCCAAAGATACAATGGCGTTAAATTTATTATTCTGGTTGATTTTTTTTTTTTTTGGTGTTCTTAATGATTTAGAGTGGTTTTCTTAGAAATACTTGCAATTGTGAAATGGTCGGGGCAGGAACGGTGCTCAGGTTTAAGGTTTTTAAGTTTTCTAGTCATGCAAACTCGTGGTTTAGGAAGCATTTGACAGTGCAGAGACCATTGTGTGTGTTTGATTCTTCAATTTGTTCGATAGAGACGTTTAGTGGCTTTCATTATCACATTTTTTGTGGCTGAAAATAATTGAAGTGAATCTTTCTTTTAGAAGCTCAGGGTTTTTTTCTATTATTTAATGGAGTCTATCAATAGCTCCAGAACATTTCAAAGTTAAAAATTGGTTTAGTTGATTTTAGTTAGTCCAAGCGCAGCTTGGAACTAAGCGTGTAAGTATATAACGCGCATCGGCTATTTCATATACAATATCATTCAGTGTTGCGAATATTCTTTCTTTTTCAATATTTGATTTTTGAGTTGGTTGCGCCGGTGAGTTATCAAGCATTCTGTTCCAATTGTTCTCAAGATTGTTGGTCCAAAGGATACCAAATGCGGCATGTTTGATCTGATTGTCATGAAACATACTTTTTTTTTAAAATGAAGTATGACATTTTATGCTCGGGCAAGAGCAGAAGTGACAATACAAAGAGTTGAATTAATGGTTTTATTGGGTTGGAGAAAGTTACACGGTGGAAACATATTGGTAGTTTTTTCTTGCAACATTATTAGTGCTTGCACACTAAACTGTCAAACTGTTTTTTGTGAAGACTTTTTATTAGAATATCCGTTGTTTGTTTGTTAGAAGGAACATGCATCATGTAGACATCTCTTCTGTAGACATCTCTTCTGTCAATTTTTTCTTGGTGAAGTGCTTGTCTATCTTTACGTGCTTTGTTCTATCATAAAGGACATGATTGTGGACGATGACGATGACAAACTTATATCACAGTACACATTTATTGATGATGGACTATGAATTTTTGACTATTTGAGAATTCTTCTAATCCATAGTAACTTCACATATCCCATGAGCTACAGATCTGAATTCAGCTTCAGCGCTGCTTCTCGCCACGACACTTTGCTTCTTACTCCTCCATATTACTAAGTTTCCTCCTTGCAAAGTGCAGTACCCTGAGGTTGACCTTCTACCCTTGTAAGTGATTATTTTTCTTGAACAGTAGTCCTCTTCAGGGCGTTCCTTTGAGATACCTAAGGATCCAATAAACAACCTTCAAGTGATGAGTATTTAGAGAATGCATAAACTGAGTTACCATGGCAACAACAAAGACTATATCAGGACTAGCATGTGACAAGTAGATTAGTCTTCCCATCAGTCTCTGATATTATTCTTTATTAACACTATCTATTTTATTTGTCACTTGTAACTTTTTATTGGTTTAATCGGGGTTTCAGCTGTTTTGCACCCAAGCTTTCTGGTTTCACTGAGTAAGTCGAGTACATACTTTCACTAATTAATAAAAATACCCTCCTTCGATCTGACAAACTCAATATCGAGAAAGTACTTTACATCTTCCAGATTTTTAATCTCGAATTTTGTGGCCAATTTTTTAATGTCTTAAATTCCCTAGCATCATCTCCTATAAGGATAATATCATCGACATAGACGATGAGTATTGTGAGTTTACCAGTTTTTGAATATTTGTAGAACATAGTATGATCAGCTTGACTCTGAGTGTATCCATACTTTGTAATCACCTTTCCAAACCTCTCAAACCAGACACGAGGAGATTGCTTGAGCCCATACAAGAATTTCTTCAATCTGCACACTTTGCCTTCTCCAAATTTCTTCTCAAATCCTGGTGGAAGATCCATGAATACCTCCTCTAATTCATCGTTTGGAAATGCGTTTTTAACGTCGAGCTGATGCAAGGGCCAGTTACGGTTTGCTGCTATGGACAGTAGAACACGAATATAATTGATCTTGGCTATCAGAGCGAATGTCTCCTGATAGTCAATTTCGTGAGTTTGAGTGAATTTTTTTGCTACTAATTTGTCTTTATATCTTTCAATGTTCCCATCAGCTTTGACTTTCGTAGTGAAGACCCATTTACACCCAAAAGTAGACTTGTCTCTTCGTAAAGAACCAATTTCCCAAGTTATATTTTTTAAAAGAGCATCATTCTCTTCATTTACTGCTATTCTTCAATTTGGATAACTAAGAGCTTCCTGTATTGTTCTGGGTTCAGACAAATTTGAAATTTTTGACAAAAAAGCTTGATGTTTGTGTGAGAGTTTTTTGTAGAATAAGTATTTCGAAATGGGATATTTGGTAGTACAAGAACATGTTTCTTTTCTTAAGGATATAGGAAGATCCAGATTCATAACTTCTAAATCTTGAGCTTCTGTTGGTGAAAAAGTAAGATCATAATTGAAAATTACCTGTGTTTCTTGAGGACCATCATTCGGCTCTTCAGATTTGGAGAAAGCTAAAGATTCAATTTGAACATTTTTCCTTTTATGAAGCCTCTTCTTGGAATAAACCAAAGGTTATGCTGTTGTATTATGTGATATTTCTCTTCCTGTATTAGATAAGATAATTTAAGGTGTCTCTTGATTAGAATTCTTCTGGGTTTTTTTTTACTTTCAACAATTATTTCTGGTTTTATTTTCACGGACTTCAGGTGTACTAGGTGTTAGAATAATTCTTGGTAATGGATTAGAAACTTGCCAAAAAACATCTTCTCCATCTGTATTATACTCCCCCTGAAGTGTGTTTTTGTTAAAGAAGAGAATTTTTTCTATAAATATCACATCCATATTAATGTAAGTTTTTTTGGTGACAGGATTAAAGCATTTGTAACCTTTTTTGTTTGAAGCATATCCAAGAAAAATGCATTTTTTAAATTTTGGATCTAATTTTGATCGTATTTTATTTGGAATATGAACGAAACATGTGCATTCAAAGATTTTTAAAGGAATATTTGAAGACATTTGTAGAATTAAAAAATTATTTTTCAGTTTGTTTAGAGGAGCTGTATATTGTAAAACTCGAGTTGACATTCAGTTTATTAAATATGATGTTATCAAAACAGCATTCTCTCATAAATATTTAGGAACATTCATTGAAGACATAATAGTCCGAGCAACCTCAATTAAATGTCTATTATTTTCCTCAGCAATTTCATTTTGTTGTGAGGTGTCACGACAAGTAGATTGATGAATTATGTCTTTGTTTATTAAGAACTCCCCTAAACATTTATTAAAATATTTAGTTCTATTCTCAGATCTAAGGATGCATATTTTAGTTTCAAATTAAGTTTCAATCATATTGTAAAAAATTTTTAAAAAGTTTTTCAACTTCTGATTTTTGCTTATGAAATAAACCCAACATATTCTGGTGTGATCGTCAATAAATGTGATAAATTCCCTTTTTCTAGATAATGTTTTGACCTTTGAAGATCCCCAAACATCACTATGGATCATGAAAAAAGGTTTTGAAGGATAGTATGTTTTTGGAGCAAAATTTATTGGATGTCTTTTTGCCATATAACATGTTTCACATTGAAGTAAAGTACAATTAACTCTTTTAAATAAATTAGGAAATAAGTGTCTTAAATAAGAAAAACTTGGATGACCTAGTCTAAGTTGTGATTTTATTATTTTTTCTAATGCAGGATTCGAACTCAGACTGCTGTAAGCTTGAACCATTTTTTCACTAGCAATAGTCTCCTCAAAGTGGTAAAATCTTTTTATCTTTTTAGCTCTCCCAATCATCATCCCCGACTTCTGGTACTGAAAAACATAAGAAGATTCACAGAAAATTACACAACAGCTAGAATCCGTTGAAAGTTTGCTGACGGATAGAATGTTACATTTGAGTTTCGGAACATAGAGTACAAATTTAAGACCTATACTCTTGAACAAGTTTATGTTTTCTTTTCCAGCAATGGAAGAGAAACTATCGTCAGCAATACGAACATTTTCATGACCAGGACATGGGATGTATGAATGAAATAAATAGTGTAAATTTGTCATATGATCAAAAGCTCCTGAATCAATATGTACCATCGAACAATTTGGAGTATCAGTTGCCAAACTGGAGTTTAGCAGATTCAGGACTTGATCAATTTACTCTTTGCTAAATGGGCTGGTTTGTTCGACAACAACATTTACAGTAGGTGGCTTGCACTTGCTTCTTGGCTTCCAATCTGCAGGTTTACCGTTGAGGTACCAGCAGGTTTCTTTAGTGTGTCGTGGTCTGTTGCAATGATCACACCATACCTGTGGTTTCTCTTCATCCTTCTATGAATATGGAACAATCTGCTTGTTGATATGAACCTCAGAATGGAATTTCGAGGTCTCAGGTATGCTGGTAGGAGTGGATTTCTTGTTGATCATCACTCTTCGAGTTTCTTCACGGCAGACTTCTGAGAAAGTTTCATGGCTTGAAGGCATGGGATTTCTCCCAATAATTCTGCCCTTAACCTTGTCAATCTCCTCATTAAGCTCAGCAAGAAATTTAAAAATTTTATTTGCATCAATAATGGTCTTATACTTACTAGCATCATCAGGACACTTCCACTCTTAATCATTAAAAGGTCAACGTCTTGCCATATTCTCTTCAAAGAATTAAAGAATTTTGTGACAGAATCATTACCTTGACGAATATCACTAAGTTTTAGGAAAAGTTCATAAACTTGAGATTGGTTACTCATATCTGAATACATTTGGGCCACATTCTCACAGAATTCTTTGGCAGTAGAATAACACATATAGTTTGCGTCTATCTCTTGTTCAATAGAGTTCACCACGATGTCATTATTATGAAATTTTTTGTATCTCAAATTGCGTGGGATGGATCTGTAGTGGCTGGTTCACGGACTTAACCTGTTAGGTAGCCTATCTTCCCTCTTCCTCTAATGTACATCTACACCAATCATGACTAGCGTAAAAAATTATCACCATTGAGACAGATTGTGGTGATCTGGGATGGATGATTTTCAGTGGTTCTAGAGGAGGGTGGTGCGGACACAGATGATAGGGTGGAAGGCTGGATAGAGGTAGTTGAATCATTTGTATTTTCAGACATGATAGAAGGAAGAGATGGTTCAGCTTTGTAGGAGGTGGAAGAAGTCTCAGCGGCTACTCAGAAAGAAGCTTCGCAGGTGGCGACCACAGGTTACGTAGGAAGCGGCTGCACATGAAATGACTGTGCAGGAAGATGTTTCAGCTGCTGCGCAAATTTTTTTTTTTTGGTCGTCTCCACTATTCCGCAATTCGTGAATTTTTGGGCAGCAGCGGCGAAAAAGCAAGCTTCGACAAGCAGCGGCGAAACAGAAAGCTTCGGCAGGCTAGGGTATTTTGGAATTTTTTTATTCCTGCTCTGATACCATGAAATTAGTGGAAAAAATATAAGAGGGTTTAATTTTATTGTTGTAAAGAGGGGTATAAATACCCATTACAGGACTCACGGGTAAGGAAAGCAATAAAAATAGAATGCAGTTGACAAGGAAATGAATAATAACAAATATAAGAGGCAAATAATCTCTTTAATTTATAACTCTCTAAATATAGAGTTATAACAAATATGAAATATAATCATAATTATTTTCGAGATCTTTCAACACATGGACTAAATGATATATTAATCTTCCAAGATTATAATCAAATTGAGCATTTGAATCAGTTGAATCCAACAAAACACGTGAATTTCGACTTCTTTTAAGGCACACAAACACTAAAAAACACATTTTCGATCAAAGGAATCTCTGGGTTGTTCGATGAATTGTAATGGATATTGATGGTATTTTTGGGAGATGTCACTCTCACAACTTTACTAAAGTATGCATGAGAAGGGAGTTGGGGGTTGGTTTGGAGATTAGTGAATGATCAAGTTTGAAAAATCTTAGAGCTCCACCCGACCTTTATTGCCATGCCACCATTGGTTGAGCTTTGTTACCAGGCTACAATCGCTCGACATTTGCCACTCAAACATCACTGTTCGATTACTGCGGGACCATCGTCGTTAAACCCCCATCCATTGCAATTGAAACATTGTTGTTCATTATTGTGAAACCATTGCCATTGTCAAACTATGGTCGACCATTCATCAACGGCCATCTTCCCCAACTTGTACGCCACCATCGATTTGTTTCACATTCATTGTCGTCGATGTAATGTCACCCATCCACCACTTTTGAATCACCATCCACCATCCACCATCATTGAATTGTTTTTTACCCAAGTGCCTTCCTCAAATAACCATCGTCTGACTATCATTGTCGAGCCACCATTATTGTCAAGATGTTGCTTCCCATCTACAAATGCTCATCCATTCCCTTCAATTGATCATTGTTGTTTCTTATTGGACTGTTGTTGCTCCTTCATTGCAATTGAGCAATTCCTTGGAAGTGCCTTTGTTGGGTCACTTTTACCAGATTATCATTGTTAGACCTCTGCCAACCGACCACCGCCTCACATCCTTAATTGTGGCATTGTTGAATCTGTTAGACCACCGCTCTTAAATTTTTATCGCTCATCATTGATTTTTGGGCCGCTAGTACTCATCTACTACCATTAGATTATTGTCAATGCTTGACTATCATCGTCAGGATGTCATTATTAGATCATTATCATTAGATTGTCATTGTTTGTCCACTGTCGTTGCCATACAACCACCACTTTTAAGCTTTGTGATGTTGTCACCCAATCATTGTCAGTATAATTTCGCTTTTTGTCTATTCTCATTAGCTGTCAGCATCAAATCGCCACTATTATTGAGCCATCATTAGCCAATTATTATCTTTGAATTATCACTCATACTCAACTGTGGTTGCCTGACCTCTGTTGCTAATTATGTCTCTCGGCTAAAGTTGCTCAACCGCAAACACCGGAGCAGAATTGTCAAATTTATGGANTCGAGCCACCATTATTGTCAAGATGTTGCTTCCCATCTACAAATGCTCATCCATTCCCTTCAATTGATCATTGTTGTTTCTTATTGGACTGTTGTTGCTCCTTCATTGCAATTGAGCAATTCCTTGGAAGTGCCTTTGTTGGGTCACTTTTACCAGATTATCATTGTTAGACCTCTGCCAACCGACCACCGCCTCACATCCTTAATTGTGGCATTGTTGAATCTGTTAGACCACCGCTCTTAAATTTTTATCGCTCATCATTGATTTTTGGGCCGCTAGTACTCATCTACTACCATTAGATTATTGTCAATGCTTGACTATCATCGTCAGGATGTCATTATTAGATCATTATCATTAGATTGTCATTGTTTGTCCACTGTCGTTGCCATACAACCACCACTTTTAAGCTTTGTGATGTTGTCACCCAATCATTGTCAGTATAATTTCGCTTTTTGTCTATTCTCATTAGCTGTCAGCATCAAATCGCCACTATTATTGAGCCATCATTAGCCAATTATTATCTTTGAATTATCACTCATACTCAACTGTGGTTGCCTGACCNTCGAGCCACCATTATTGTCAAGATGTTGCTTCCCATCTACAAATGCTCATCCATTCCCTTCAATTGATCATTCTGTTGCTAATTATGTCTCTCGGCTAAAGTTGCTCAACCGCAAACACCGGAGCAGAATTGTCAAATTTATGGCCCCATTGTGGTTTTCCAATCGTTGTCATTTGTTTACAGTCTTTCGAGCATTGTTGCCTAACTATAGTCTCTCAACTGCTACGCCCATGTTCCGACTCCTATGTTGCACGAATATGGAAATAAGCATACGACCATGAGATGACATGGAAACTTCTATTATTTAAAATATTAGGCACCAACATGCCATTATAATAAAATTTTTTATAAAATATATTAAAATTTAAATAAAAAATTTATTAAGAATAATGTAAAAGAGTAAAAAATTTAATAACATTAATTATAAAAAAAATTTAGTTAACATCAATTTTTGATTTAATAAATAACAAGATTGACCTATTTATGTTTAATCTTTAAATTAAATTTTTTTAAAAAAATTAATAGTAATATATATATATATATATATCTTTATCTCTGTGTGTATGTGCGCGCGCGCTACTTAGCCTGACTCATTGGTTGAGGCTTTTGGTGTAAGCCTCTCGGGTCGGGGGTTCGATCCATGCGTAAGATTGAATTGCACACATTTTTGGAAGGGGAGTCCGCCACTCGGTCAAACTATGGGGTTAATCAGCGATTAACCTTTATATATATATATATATATATATATATATATATATATATATATATATATATATATATATATATATATATATATATATATATATATATATATATATATGTGT
>JXCR01146884.1:47509-63029 GCA_002079205.1 Phalaenopsis hybrid cultivar | reverse complement strand
TAGTTTCTTGAATTGTGGTAAACAGCTCTGATCATATGGTTCAAGACAGATGTGAATATTTCATTCTTCCTACCTTTGAGGGGTTTTTTTTCCTGGGAAAACTGCTTTAGCTTATTATAAGTTTCACATGGTCGTGGTATTTGACTTTAAAAAAAAAAGAAATACCACATTATTTAACATGATTGGATGTACTATTTCTAATTGTTTTTGCTTCACTGATATAGNTAAACAGCTCTGATCATATGGTTCAAGACAGATGTGAATATTTCATTCTTCCTACCTTTGAGGGGTTTTTTTCCTGGGAAAACTGCTTTAGCTTATTATAAGTTTCACATGGTCGTGGTATTTGACTTTAAAAAAAAAAGAACTACCACATTATTTAACATGATTGGATGTACTATTTCTAATTGTTTTGCTTCACTGATATAACTTTAATGCTTTCTTGTCATTATTAGATATGAAGTCTAATTCCCCCCCTCCGCCGCTATGACCTTAGTTCTAGTTATGCATAGAGTGGTCTTGCAGGAAGGCGTGTGCGATCCCCTCTACGATGGCGCAGGATTCAGCTTAGATCGGTCCAGGAGGGCCGGTCGACACTTCCTCTTTGTGGATTTCCCTCCAATTTGGAGCAAAGCCCATTTCTCTTTACCTTAAGACTATATATTTGTGGATTTTCAGCTTAGATTCTTACCCTCTCCCTTTGCTGCCCCTTACTTTCTTAGCTCTTCACTTCACTGTCACTGCTATCCTAGGCCTTCTCCTTTAGTTTCAATTTAATTCCAACCCCTCTTTTTGCTGTCCCAACAACTCACTACCACCACTTTTTGATCACCTAGTCGATCTCTACTACCCCACAGATCGAGTTCTAGTATGTATTTGTGTCNGCCTTCTCCTTTAGTTTCAATTTAATTCCAACCCCTCTTTTTGCTGTCCCAACAACTCACTACCACCACTTTCTGATCACCTAGTCGATCTCTACTACCCCACAGATCGAGTTCTAGTATGTATTTGTGTANTACCATGTATATATATATATATATATATATATATGTGTGTGTGTATATACATACACATACATATGTGTGTGTATATACATACACATTATATACATATGTATGTGTATATATATATACATATTTATTCAAATTAATAATGAAGAAGATTATACACGTTTATTTGCTAGAAGGATAATCTGGATTGATAACAGAGCAATTAAGATTCTGAAATGGTCTGTAGATTTTTACCCACAGACGGAATTACCAATCATTCTGGTTTGGATTCTCCTTCCTGGTCTGAAGTTTCATTACTTTTCTTAAAAAGTGTTGTATTTTATTGCCTCAGCTTATGGTAAGCCACTCAAGACGGACATTCCTACTTTTAATCTTTCCCATCCATCTGAAGTTAGAGTACTTGTTGAAAGAGACATTACTTCTTCCGTTTCTGAGGAAATTTGGTTGGGCATATAATATCATGAATATTGGCAGAAAGTAGAGATTGAGTCTTTTCCTTCGTATTGTTCGAACTGTCGTATGTTCGGCCACTGAACATACGACAAAAAGAAACAAAGTGCTCCCCTAGAGACAGTGATTCCAACTCCTCCTGATCAGCTCAAATTTTTTGACACTATCAATCATCAAAATGATACACCTGAATACGTCACTATTCTCACAGGTAATATATCAACCATTCAGTCTCCACACATTGTTGTAGCTCTCCCCTTTTTGGATCCTCTTATCATGAAGGCGAGGGAGATTCTTCAGACTCTGCCTGCCCTATAACCTATCACTAATATTACAGGTGAAAATACCTCTGTTGCTTCACTATCGTCTCATATTGTCCAGAAAGATGTCAATGCTACTCAGACTCAGGGGGATCATGATGTGCAACGTTCTACACCTGTCCGACCACCTTTGGACCAATCCATTGATCAATTGAGTCAATCATCGGATGAGGAAAGACAGGTCTACACATCCAGGCGGAAGAAGAAGAATGGAGACATACTTGAGCTTAGAAATCTGATGGATGATACTTTTGTTACTTCAGGTAATGGTACACACCTTATTAATTTGTTAGCTGACTCTCTTCCGAGAAATAGAGGCAGAGGAAGAACTAAAATGGGACGACCCTAGCACCTTTACGCCTGTTGGTGGATTTTTGGTTTTTTATCTTAATGTATCTTTGATTCTTTGAGTTTTGTGTGTGTTGTATTGTGTGAGTTTGGCCTTCTTTTAGATCATCTCATACAACTTATCTGTACCTTTTCTTCTTTAATATATTAGCCCTTGGGGTTTTTTTTTTAAGAAAATATATATGTTAATTGCTTTAAAAAGTTTTTTTTTAATTTTAATACACTAAAAAAAGAGATAACACATGTTAGATACACTTTTTTTAATATAATTTAAATCAACATGGGGCTGTGAACTGGGCGGGCGTGCATCCTTGTTCAACATTGTACGACTCCTTAATTTGAGGTGTCCATGCATTATAGACGGTCGCCCAACTTGTTGCCTAACTAGGTACCAAGATCATTAACAATAGATTGCAAGATCATTTATGACCCAATTATCGTCTTTTGATTAATATTGCTCATTTTTTGTGATTTGACTACCGTTGTCAATTACTATTGTCCAACCACATTCAACATTTTATTGTTGCTCGATCATTTTAGCCTAGTTGCAATCCTTAGCATAATGCTCAACTACTATCTAACCGCCATCACCTTACCAATCATCACTGCTTTTCTATGGTTTGACCTTTGTCGCTTCACTACAGTCTACCGACTATGGTTGCTCTACCATAGTCCTTAACTACGACTGTCCGGCCTCTATTGTCTGACTATAAGTTTTCGATCATCGTTACCCAATTACACTTACACAACCACAGTTGCCCGTCTACATTAGCCAGATCATAGTTGTCCGTCTGCAATTTCTTAACCTTTGTCACTAGAATATGGTTGGCCATCTATTATTATTCAACCTCCGTCACTTAATTATGATTACTGGACAATTATCGTATGATTATAATCNTATATATATATATATATATATATATATATATATATATATATATATATATATATATATATATATATTAATTGCTTCAGAAATTTTTTTTTAATTTTAATTCACTAAAAAAAGAGATAACACATGTTAAATACACTCTTTTTTTAATATAATTTAAATAAACATGGGGCTGTGAACTGGGCGAGCGTGCATTCTTGTTCAACATAGTATGACTCCTTAATTTGAGGTGTCCATGCATTATAGACGGTCGCCCAACTTGTTGCCTGACTAGGTAACAAGATCACTGACAATAGATTGCCAGATCATTTATGATCCTATTATCGTCTTTTGATTAATATTGCTCATTTTTTGTGATTTGACTACCGTTGTCAACTACTATTGTCCGACCACATTCAACCTTTTATTGTTGCTTGATCATTTTAGCCTAGTTGCAATCCTTAGCATAATGCTCAACTACTCTCTTCTAACCACCATCACCTTACCAATCATCACTGCTTTTCTATAGTTCGACCTTGGTCGCTTGACTCTACAGTCTACCGACTATGGTTGCTCTACCATAGTCCTTAACTACGACTGTCTGGCCTCTAGTGTCTGACTATAAGTTTTCGGCCATCGTCACCCAATTACGGTTACACAACCACAGTTGCCCGTCTAGATTAGCCAGATCATAGGTGTCCGTCTGCAATTTCTTAACCTTTGTCACTAGATTATGGTTGGCCATCTATCATTATTCAACCTCTGTCACTCAATTATGATTACTCGACAATTATCGTATGATTATAATCATTCAACCATTATCACTCGTTGATGTCATTGATCGCCGTTCCCTATGAAACCAATTTTTGCATCAACAGTTGCCTTCGCCTCTAAAGTAAATGCAAATTGTTCATGCATGCCATCGCTTATAAGGTTGACACACGTCGTTGACTTGCACTTTCATCTCTAAGACATGCATGCCATCGATGCATGTTACTGCCTTTATGGTTGATGCACGCTCTTAATGCTCACCATAGCATGTAATGACTATGGGCACTATTGATGTTCTTCATCACTTTTAAGGTTGATGCACACCATGCACCTTATTATTTATCAGGTCATTCACACTGTCAACACTAATGCTGATACCTGTATGCCTCGCCGCTAGCTGTGTCGATGCATTTAATCATTGATATGGCGGAAGCACGCCATCCACACTAAGATGATTGATCTCTTTACTAGTCCTCCTCGGAAAGAACAACTAAAAACACCACTAGCTATCTCTCAAGAACAACTGCAAAGTTTCTAGGCTACTCCAATTTCCATTCGGGAATCCATTTTAAATGATTCTTCTACCGCACCTCCTCTAATTGCGCAAATGGGCATCATTTGTAACCTATAACACATGCTAGTGGTTTGGAATTTAAACTAAGGTCGGTAGCGCATCTCACATATGAGTAAAAACTTTGAAGGTCTGTTGTGGATTGATGCAAATTTTTGTGGAAGGAAGACAAAATGTCCAAAAAAAAAAAAATCTAAATCACTGGATGGAAAATCGTATAAAACTTCAAATTTATTGAAATTGATTTCATTAAACCCATGCACAACCTGGATTCTTAAGCATAAAAGGCACATGGTCCCTTCCAAATGCAATATTGTAGTTTAGCATTTAGATTATGCGTTAATGTTTTTTTTTCTTTCTAGTGATGTTTGCTCAGTGCTGTGCCCCCCTTGTTCCTTTCAATTGTCTTTGGGTAGNAGCATAAACACGGTCCCTTCCAAATGCAATATTGTAGTTAGCATTTAGATTATGCGTTAATGTTTTNAGCATAAACACGGTCCCTTCCAAATGCAATATTGTAGTTAGCATTTAGATTATGCGTTAATGTTTTTTTTTTCTCTTTCTAGTGATGGTTGCTCAGTGCTGTGCCCCCCTTGTTCCTTTCAATTGTCTTTAGGTATCTAGATACTTGTCCTTCACATCAGCACTGGTTTGATCTTCGAAGATTACCTATAGTGGCTTTTTTGATCTGATTATAATAATGCATGCTGCATTTTAGATGAAGGATTGCTTAATTAACTCAGTGAAAATCAAAAATTGGCAATGTAATGTAGGAAAGANAGATGAAGGATGGCTTAATTAACTCAGTGAAAATCAAAAATTGGCAATGTAATGTAGGAAAGTNGATGGAAGGATGGCTTAATTAACTCAGTGAAAATAAAAAATTGGCAATGTAATGTAGGAAAGTAATTTTTTTTGTTGGGGTTGGAGAAACTGGCTTTAGGAGCATCATACCAGAAATGTTTTTGAGTGTTGTTAGTGAGCTTCAAGTATGCTCATTTTAATGAAGTGTTATTAAGCTGGAAGATTTCTTTTGTGAGTGGTCCTGAATTGTAATTAGTCTAGAATTTGCTGACAATAGTCTTTAATTTTTTCAGTTTTTTGCGATAGTTTGTTGAATTGTGGTAAAGAGCTCTGATCATATGGTTCAAGACAGATGTGAATATTTCATTCTTCCTACCTTTGAGGGATTTTTTTCCCTGGAAAACTGCTTTAGCTTATTATAAGTTTAACATGGTCGTGGTATTTGACTTTAGAAGAAAAAAAAAGAGCTACCACATTATTTAACATGATTGGATGTACTATTTCTAATTGTTTTTGCTTCATCGATATAGTTTTAATGCTTTCTTGTCATTGTTAGATATGAAGTCTAATTTTCTCTAACTTCTAATTTCCAAATAATGATTACCGCGTGTATCTTTTAAATTTGATTTTCATCCATACCCCCGCACTTATGCATAGAACGGTCTTGCAGGAAAGCGTCTGCAATCCCCTCTACGGTGCCGCAGGATTTTCAGCTTAGATCGGTCCAGGAGGGCCGTTTGACACTTCCTCTTTGTGGATTTCCCTCCAATTTAGAGCAGAGCCCATTTCTCTTTACCTTAGGACTATATATTTGTGGATTTCCCTCCAATTTAGAGGAGAGCCCATTTCTTACCCTCTCCCTTTGCTGCCCCTTACTTTCCTAGCTCTTCACTTCACCATCACTGCTATCCTAGGCCTTCTCCTTTAGTTTCAATTTAATTCCAATCCCTCTTTTTGCTGTCCCAACAACTCAGTACCACCACTTTCTGACCACCTAGTCGATCTCTACTACCCCACAGATCGAGCTCTAGCATGTATTTTTGTCGTGTTTGTTGTAATTTCTCTTTAAAGCATGTTCATTTATAACCACCAATTTGCTTTTAACAATAATAATTAATTTTCCTATGTGGCTTGGGTTAACTCTGATATCATTTGGTATCAAAATTAGCCTAACACCATTCATATCTTAGGGTTTCTAGCATCCACTATATCCAAATTTATCTCCACACCCCCCATTTTTTTCCCTGCACTACATCATTATACACCTTCCACCTATCCACACCTAATCCCAAACCCTAATCATGCCTTCAATGAGATAAGTGTCAGACGTCAATCAAGAGTTACCATGTAGGAGATACGATGATAGCTCTGCATAGTGCTACAACGACTTGATAAAATTTAGGAATAAGACCATTCAAACGGGTCACACAAATCCTATTAGATCACCAAGATGAAGAACTACTATCCCAAAGATTTGGCATAAAATATTGGTGAAGCTAAAATTTTGAAATAAATGTAAATTTGCCATATTTCATGGGCAACATGGATTCAGACATCGAGTGACTGGATTTAGGAATGTGTTTTTGAGTGTCAAGATGTCTCATCAAACAAAACGGTGAAACTAGCTGCCAGCAAGTTAAGGAAAAATACATCTCAATGGTCTGTGAATTTGAAGATTCTTCGACACTAAGAAGTGAATGATTAAATTACTATCTGGATTAAGTTGAAATGTGAGTTGTAGTACAAGTTACTACCAGCTCACTATAAATCAAATGTTCAAACCCTAGCTTCAAAAGTAGAGAGATCGACGGGCAACCACCAAATCTTACATGCAAGGTTCAACTTCAGGATTTTATAGCCTGAGTACACTTAGGGGAATAGTCACATCTNCATCATACACCTTCCACCTATCCACACCCAAACCCAAACCCTAATCATGCCTTCGATGAGATAAGTGTCAGATGCCAATCAAGAGTTACCATGTAGGAGATACAATGATAACTCTGCATAGTACTGCAACGACTTGATAAAATTTGAGAATAAGACCATTCAAAGGGGTCACACAAATCCTATTAGATCACCAAGATGAAGAACTACTATCCTAAATATTTGACATGAAATATTGGTGAAGCTAAAAATTTGAAATAAATGTAAATTTGCCATATTTCAAGTGCAACATGGATTCAGACAAGGTCATCGAGTGACTGGATTTAGGAATGTGTTTTTGAGTGTCAAGATGTCTCACCAGACAAAACGGTGAAACTAGCCTCCAGCAAGTTAAGGAAAAGTACATCTCAATGGTGGGCGAATTTGAAGGTTCTTCGACAGTGGGAAGTGAATGGTTAAATTACTATCTGGATTAAGTTCAAATGTGAGTTGTAGTACAAGTTACTACCATCTTAATATAAATAAGATGTTCAAACCCTAGCTTCAAAAGTGGAGAGATCGACAGGCAAGCACCAAATCTTACATGCAAGGTTCAACTCCAGGATTTTATAGCCTGAGTATACCTAGGGGAACATTCACGTCAATCCCGTCTGAGGAGGCACTAGTATAGAGTGGAGAATAGAGGGCATCAATCCGTATTTCCAAATCCATCCCAACTAAGAAGTGTTTAAGTGTCATGCATTTGGGTAAATTGATGCAGATTGCTCAACCAGGAGATGATATATTACATTAACCAGGGAGTTGTTGAAGAAAGGGGTAATAAGATTGTAGACACTGAAGAAGGTAATGACACAAAGGAGAATGATCAGATTCGAACTGATGAGAGAGAAAAACATCTAGTTCAAGTTGAGGACCTAAGAGTGACTTCAATAGAATTCACATTGGTGATCCAAAACTGTCCTAAATTCGAGGAACGAAAGCCAANGACCTAAGAGTGACTTCAATAGAATTCACATTGGTGATCCAAAACTGTCCTAAATTCGAGGAACGAAAGCCAGACACCATGCAATCCCAAATAAGAGAAATTCAGACTTTTCAGTTGGGTTTTAAATATGTTCAACAGTGTACTGATGGAGAGATGATATCATGTATGATGGATGAACCCCAACTTTGGAAGTTGTTGTAGGATCTTGGTCGGCAAGAAAATTCTTCAGTGAGATTTAGGACCCACTAAAGAAGAAGAAGCCTCTGCGGGAGCTACCAGGAATCCCCTCCCAACCTTTACTTATGTTACAATGTGCGGGCATAAAGAGTCGCGGGAGCCCTTTCCCATGATTCTATCGTCTGGACCAAACCAATCTAGACCCTGGAGGGCCGACCAACTCACCCACGTGGGTTTGGCAACTCAGTTCCATAACGGGATCCAATCCTAATCATATAGGGTTTATTGATGTGATTCTTTTATTTAAAGTTTGTAGTTTTGGCATATATTTGTGTTCAGGACAACCGTTGACTATTAGTGTTCCATTTCTAGTATTGTATCCAAAAGCGAGAAGGTGATCCAGCTGTGACTCGTCTGAGATGGTAACTCTAACTGTAGCTCGATCCCACGAGGATGTTTATCCATAACCAACTACTTTGAAACCTTTCCAATTCCCTCGCTGCCACCCTCCCCTTTGCTGTCTCACAGTCCATCGTCACTGCCCCTCGCTGCTCGAGCCCTCCACTTCGCTGCCCCTCGCTGTCTCAGCCCTCCACTTCACTGCCGCTGCTATCCTAGGCCTTTTGTTTCATTTCCAATGCGATTCCAATCCCTCCTTTTGCTGTTCCAAAACCCACAGGCCATTTCAACANTTTGTGTTCAGGACAACCGTTGACTATTAGTGTTCCATTTCTAGTATTGTATCCAAAAGCGAGAAGGTGATCTGGCTGTGATTCGTCTGAGGTGGTAACTCTAACTGTAGCTCGATCCCACGAGGATGTTTATCCATAACCAACTACTCTGAAACCTTTCCAATTCCCTCGCTGCCACCCTCCCCTTTGCTGTCTCACAGTCCACCGTCACTGCCCCTCGCTGCTCGAGCCCTCCACTTCGCTGCCCCTCGCTGTCTAAGCCCTCTACTTCATTGCCGCTGCTATCCTAGGCCTTTTGTTTCATTTCCAATGCGATTCCAATCTCTCCTTTTGCTGTTCCAAAACCCACAGCCCATTTCAACCTTATACTACAACTCCCCGACCATCTAGCCGTTCTGCACCACCCCATGGATCGAGCTCTAGCATGTGTTTGTGTCGTGTTTGTTGTAATTGTCCTTTCAAGCATGTTTGGTTGTAACTACCTATTTATTTTTAGCAATAATATTTATTTTTTTTGTTGTTGTTTTGGTTGACTCTGATATTATATTTACAAGTATTTTTCATACCTCTTAATGTCATCCACCTCGCATCTACATGTTCATCACCCACCACCTCTAAACACCATAGAAGGAGATAGTTTTGTGCTGCTGATATGCACCTCTTATTCTTCACTTTTAATTCAAGCGTACAGGTGACGTTGAAGAGGTCAGAGGTTAGCAATTAGCTTGGCTGGTGCATGTATTTGCATTTCTTTGTTCTACCGTTGTCAAGGAGAATTAAAAAATTGAGGGTGGCTGTCTAAAGCCAAGGCCTTAAGAAAAATTAGTAATTGTCATGGTAGTTCATGATTGAAAAGGTAGTTCAACATAGGATCAGAATTTTCTCTATCGTCAACATGCATTTTTGGTGAAGGAATTTTGCTCACATTTAGAGAAAGAAGTAGATGGTGTGGAGGGGTGGTTAATTGTGAGATAAAAATGAGAAAAGTTTGGTTGAGAAAATAATTTTATCATGTATTTTTTTATGAACTAGTGAATATTTTCCTCTCTGTCTGGATATGGGTGCAAATAGATCATCAACATAGCATTAAAGAATTGAAGGTGGCTGTCTAAAGCCCAGGGCCATAAGAAAAATTAGTAATTGTCATGGCAGCTAATGATTGAAAATTTATTTCAACATTGGGTCGGAATTTCCTCTATCATCATCATACATAAAAAAAAACTAAGCCAAGTGTTGCCGAGATGAGAATGATTAGGTGGAGGGGCTTTACACTTAGAGACAAAATACGAAATGAATATATCCGTGCTAGGGTTGGTGTAGCTCCAGTGGAGGACAAAATTAGAGAGAGTTGTCTTAGATGGTTGGGTCATATTAATCGTCGACCATCTGATGATTCAATTAGGAGAGTAGATGTTTTAGATTTGACTTATTTTAAGAAAGACAGAGGTAGACCTAGAAAGACTTAGGCATATTGTATAAAAAATGATCTTA
This sequence comes from Phalaenopsis hybrid cultivar, assembly GCA_002079205.1. Classification (NCBI taxonomy): domain Eukaryota; kingdom Viridiplantae; phylum Streptophyta; class Magnoliopsida; order Asparagales; family Orchidaceae; genus Phalaenopsis; species Phalaenopsis hybrid cultivar. The sequence goes on along the minus strand of JXCR01146884.1, from coordinate 52,652 downwards.
ATTTATTAGAAGTAAATGAAAGTATGACAATTGGACGCAATGGAGAAAAATGATTCGTGTAGCCGACCCCACCTAGTGGGATAAGGTTTGTTGTTGTTGTTTTTGTTGTCAACATGCATTGGTGGAGGAATTTTGCTCACATTTAGACAAAGAAATAAATGGCGTGGAGGAGATTATTAGTGAGATAAAAATGAGAAAATAGTTTTGTCATATATTTTTCTATGGACCCGCAAATATTTTCCTCTCTAACTGGGTATGGGTGTAAATCGATCTCATCAAATAATATAAATTCATTTAATTTTTTTCTAGTGTTCCCTTTTTAGTTTTTTTATATATTTGATCATGTTACGTCATTGCTTTCAGACAGATATTGTTATCCAATATGTTTTAGAGTTGGGCTAGCGTAGGAGTCTAAGGATATGTTTAGGATATTGTGTTCCGTCAAGTTCATGAGTAGCATATGGTTTAAGATAGGATTGGCCTAAAAGATCACCTGTGGAGGAAAAATTATTCTAAATTTTTCGTTGGGGCTGGGATTCATCTTAGGATGCTAGCAGTTGCAGATGCATAGTTTACCCCACCAAGTTATTTTGTTCCGTCAAGTCCAAGATTTGCATATGGTTTAAGATAGGATAGGCCTAAAAGATCACCTGTGGAGGAAAAATTATTCTAAATTTTTCATATCTGATGGACTGACAATTTTTGTACAACATCGAAATTTTCCATTTCTACTGAAATAATATTTTAGTGCTTCTAATTATAATATTATCAAAAAAATTTTTAATTAAGTTGTTATTTTGGATGTATCATGCATTAAAATGTGTAAATCTGATATATATACTTTTAAAATTTGAGTACTAATTTAAAAAGAATGAATATTTTATTGGTATCCAAATAAATCACATATATCCTTCGACTGAAAAATTACTTGTTTTAAAACAAAATATGATTTTCTTTTTCTCAAAATAATTTTTCAACTAAATTTACTAATTCACAAACAATTGCACTTTATTAACCTTTTTAAAAAATATTTTAATATTAAATATATTTTATTATGTTTATAATTTAATATAATTTTTATAAAATAAAGAATTAGCAGAATTTGTTGTAGTATATGAGAATATCAAAGTGTAAGGAGTCAGATAAGGTTCGAGTGTTCCCTAGCTTGGTGGAGCTGTATGGATGTTTTAAGAGAGAATGGGCGATTCAGCTTGCAAGAGGCTTAGGATGTGGATGGTGATGTTTTAAAGCAAGTATTTAGAAAAGATAAGCAAATAAACTTAAGATATAAATATAACTATTTTAACTTAGAAAAAGAAAATTTGAAGCCACCAACCACCAAGTAAAATTAGAGGTTTGGTATGATTTCTTAAAACTCATCTTTAGTTATAAATATAAGATGTCTATATCTTATATCAAAATTAGTCCAAATTTGGCTTGTTTGGGCACCCTAAAGAATAGGCTTTGAATTGGTTTTGAGGGACTCCAACTTTGTCTATTTAGTTCAATGNCGAACACAAACTCATTTGACGAACCGAACACGAACTGTTCGCGAACAACGAGCTTTTTTGACAGCCCTAGTCACATCAATCCCGTCCGAGGAGACACTAGTATAGATTGGAGAATAGAGGGCATCAATCCGTATTTTCAAATCCGTCCCAACTAAGAAGTGTTTAAGTGTCATGCATTTGGGTAAATTGATGCAGATTGCTCAACCAAGAGATGATATATTACATTAAGCGGGGAGTTGTTGAAGAAAGGGGTAATAAGATAGTAGACACTGAAGAAGGTAATGACACAAAGGAGAATGATCAGATTCCAACTAATGAGAGAGAAAACCATTTAGTTCAAGCTGAGGCCATAAGAGGGACTTCAATAGAATTCACATTGGTGATCCAAAACTATCCTAAATTCGAGGAACGGAAGCCAGACACCATGCAATCCCAAATAAGAGAAATTCAGACTTTTCAGTTGGGTTTTAAATATGTTCAACAGTGTACTGATGAATAGATGATATCATGTATGATGGATGAATCACAACTTTGGAAGTTGTTGTAGGATCTTGGTCGGCAAGAAAATTCTTCAATGAGATTTAGGTCCTACTAAAGAAGAAGAAGCCTCTGCGGGAGCTACCAGGAACCCCCTCCCATCCTTTACTTATGTTACAATGTGCGGGCATAAAGAGTTGCGGGAGCCCTTTCCCATGATTCTATTGTCTGGACCAAACCAGTCTAGACCCTGGAGGGCCGACCAACTCACCCACGTGGTTTTGGTGACTTAGTTCCATAACGGGATCCAATCCTAATCATATAGGGTTTATTGATGTGATTCTTTTGTTTTAAGTTTGTAGTTTTGGCATATATTTGTGTTCAGCCCATTTCAACCTTATACTACAACTCCCCGACCATCTAGCCATTCTGCACCACCCCACGGATCGAGCTCTAGCATGTGTTTGTGTCGTGTTTGTTGTAATTGTCCTTTCAAGCATGTTTGGTTGTAACTGCCTTTATTTTTTTTGTTGTTGTTTTGGTTGACTCTGTTATTATATTTACAAGTATTTTTCATACCTCTTAATGTCATCCACCTTGCATCTACATGTTCATCACCCACCACCTCTAAACATCATAGAAGGAGATAGTTTTGTGCTGCTGATATGCACCTCTTATTCTTCACTTTTAATTTAGGTGTACAGGTGACGTTGAAGAGGTCAGAGGTTAGCAATTAGCTTGGCTGGTGCATGTATTTGCATTTCTTAGTTCTACCGTTGTCAAGAAGCATTAAAAAATTGAGGGTGGCTGTCTAAAGCCCAAGGCCTTAAGAAAAATTAGTAATTGTCATGGTAGTTGATGATTGAAAAGGTAGTTCAACATAGGATCAGAGTTTTCTCTATCGTCAACATGCTTTTTTGGTGAAGGAATTTTGCTCTCATTTAGAGAAAGAAGTAGATGGTGTCGAGGGGTGGTTAATTGTGAGATAAAAATGAGAAAAAAATTTGGTTGAGAAAATAATTTTATCATGTATTTTTTTATGGACTAGTGAATATTTTCCTCTGTCTGGATATGGGTGTAAATAGATCATCAACATAGCATTAAAGAATTGAAGTTGGCTGTCTAAAGCCCAGGGCCATAAGAAAAATTAGTAATTGTCATGGTAGTTGATGATTGAAAAGTTATTTCAACATTAGGTCGGAACTTCCTCTATCATCAACATACATAAGAAAAACTAATCCAAGTGTTGCCGAGATGAGAATAATTAGGTGGAGTGGCTTTACACTTAGAGACAAAATGTGAAATGAATATATCCATGCTAGGGTTGGTGTAGCTCCAGTGGAAGACAAAATTAGAGAGAGTTGTCTTAGATGGTTGGGTCATATTACTCGTCGACCATCTGATGATTCGATTAGCAGAGTAGATGTTTTAGATTTGACTTATTTTAAGAAAGACATAGGTAGACCTAGAAAGACTTGGGCATATTGTATAAAAAATGATCTTAATTTATTAGAAGTAAATGAAAGTATGACAATTGGACGCAATGGAGAAAAATGATTCGTGTAGCCGACCTCACTTAGTGGGTAAGGTTGGTCGTTGTTGTTTTTGTTGTCAACATGCATTGGTGGAGGAATTTTGCTCACAGTTAGACAAAGAAATAAATGGGGTGGAGGGGGAGATTAATAGTGAGATAAAAATGAGAAAATAGTTTTGTCATATATTTTTCTATGGACCCGTGAATATTTTCCTCTCTACCTGGGTATGGGTGTAAATAGATCTCATCAAATAATATAAATTCATTTAATTTTTTTCTAGTGTTCTCTTTTTAGNAGATCATGGTGACTCACAGAAGGAATCTGGTGAAAGGAACTCAGCTTTTGTTCAAACTGATGATTCATGGATGCAGCGTGGCTCAGCAATGTCTACAAAATGTGATTGGAACGCATCTAAAAGTTGGAATGCATTGAATGGTGATAATCTTGACAGAGAACAGAGAAAATGGGATCCTAGTTTAGATCGATCTGGTGGTGATCCATGTAAGCAGATCCGTCCCGCTGAACCACCTAAAGCAAATAGGAGGAAATTTGGAAGTGGGGCTTTTGCTCAAGGTGAAGATTCCATTAGAATGAAATCAAAATGGAGTGATGGTTCTGGTTTTAGTGATCCTAATGGATCGAAGCAACACAGATTGAGATGGGCTGCATCTATGATGCCTGCCACAGGCCCTGCATCTATGATGCCTGCCACAGGCGAGCAATGTCCCAGCAATCAAAATGGGNAAGATTCCATTAGAATGAAATCAAAATGGAGTGATGGTTCTGGTTTTAGTGATCCTAATGGATCGAAGCAACGCAGATTGAGATGGGCTGCATCTATGATGCCTGCTACAGGCGAGCAATGTCCCAGCAATCAAAATGGACCTGGATGGAAGCAGTCTTGGGGAGGGATTGCATCAGAAGATGGCATTTCACTGAAGCAGAATAATGGCAGGAATACAGATCTTGATCGAAGTGATGATTCGTGGATGAAGCATAGACCTATGATGTTGCCAAAATGTGATTGGAAAAAATTTTCAGGTTGGAACAAACCAGGGGGTAATGATTTCGATGCAGATCACAGGTCATGGGGTCCAGATTTAGATCAAGCTGCTCGAGATCCATGGGAGCAGCTTAGGCCCACCGAAGTACCCAAATTTGATTATTCCATTAGAGAAAAAAACAAATTGAGTGGGGCGCCTGATTTTGATGATGCCGATGCACTGAACCAGAACATGCACACATTTTTGCCAAGNTGATTTCGATGCAGATCACAGGTCATGGGGTCCAGATTTAGATCAAGCTGCTCGAGATCCATGGGAGCAGCTCAGGCCCACCGAAGTACCCAAATTTGATTATTCCATTAGAGAAAAAAACAAATTGAGTGGCGCGCCTGATTTTGATGATGCCGATGCACTGAACCAGAACATACACACATTTTTGCCAAACATTGGCGGCAAAAGGCCACTCAGGTTTATTTCTTCTGGCACATTTCAAAAATATTATGAGCATAACAAATTTTCCTAATTCCGCATTTTTATTTTTCCTGTTGAGATTATGTTTCTCTTTCATTGTTTGAGAAAATAAACTCATGTTTTTTTTTTTTTTTTTTTTTTTTTT
>JXCR01146884.1:0-36912 GCA_002079205.1 Phalaenopsis hybrid cultivar | reverse complement strand
ATATATATATAACTATTTTTTTTCAAATTAATAAAAAAATTTAATGTAACCCCAAATAACTAAATCTTCAAGCAGAAGGCACTTCTTGCAGAAATTAAGAAATACTACTATAACAAAACATAATATTTTAGATTATTGTAGAGCTAGACAATTTCTAAAAACCGTTATGGAATAAAATTAAGAAGCAAATAATAAAAAAGACTAGGCAGCAATAGAAGGCTTAAAAAGTTATGGTTTCTTTGGGACCATTTTATTTTTTTATTTTGTTTTTAAAAATTATTTCTTTATTGTGTTTTCTTACATATTTTATTTTTTTTTTCTAAAAACAAACAAATATGTTTTTAAAAATACTCAAAATAACTTTTAAGTATTTTGAATGTTCTTAAAAACAACCATCGCCTAATCAAATAGTCATGTTTTATTTTAAATTCAAGCATAAAAAAAATAAAATAAAAATATAAAATAAAATAAAAACAACCCAAATGGCTACTCACTAAATTTAGCGAATAAAAAAAAGCTCACCAAGAGTTGCACAAGTATGACGGATATTACTGATACTTTTGTGGCCAAGTAGCTCTGAAAGCGCAACGACTAATCTATTAATAAGTCGCATCTCATCGTTCACATTAGCAGCAGACAGTTTCATTCTGTGTCGAAGGTTAAGCAACTGAGGCCTTGACTGTTTTCTTACTAGAAAGCCCTTCCAATAAGACTGAAAGAAAAACACAACAAAAATAATATTGATATAAAAATAGATGGATGGAAGAAATTTGTTTTATATATATGGAGAGTATGTGTCAAAATAATTTTCTAACTACTTAAAGGTGCAGAGGAGTAATTTGGTATTTTTTTGGATTCTAGGAGTAAAATGACTCTGTGAAATAGTCCTCTTAGTCCTCCTAAGAAGATTATTTTAGCCCCCTATTAAAAGAGTCAAGGGATTAAAGTGACGTGTTTATAGAATGAAACTAAAATGGGCCCTACAAAGAGTGAAGGAACCATTTTAACGTTATTCTTTTTGATTGAACAATATGGATGATAAATGGGAGGCGGTTTTAGAAGGCTTTATTTCAAAAGCAAGTAGACATAAACATCTTTAAAGCAACAATCAAAGATGGACAAACCAAATCTTTAAGCAGCAAAGATACAGAAAGAACAATTGACGTTCTATGATGGAAACGGATACAAAGATGCGTAAACAACACGAGACACTAAAGTTATAAAATATAAGATACAATTGACATTATAATATAAATGACATTTACATACAAAGCATCAGTCCTTATGTATTTACATATCTAACACCCAAATTTTGCTTTTTTACATTTGTACCACCCAAATCTGTCATAGCACATCAAAACTATCACTATTTTTAACTTCTAAAAAGTGAAATACATGATTTCATGCATAGGTAAGGTAGCATATATGTAAAAATTAAAGTTTAAATGCTAGATATATAAATCAATAAGACTTTACTGATATGTATGGAAATCTTTTTAATATAAATTATAAAAAATAGATAAAATTTTAATAAGTAGAATAATAAGAACAATAAAGAAAAGAAAATAAGAAGTGTAATAGTATTATTTCTCAAAAGCTAGATAACCGATAGATATTGCTTACTTTATGAAATAGAAAAGTAAGCACTAACTTCCTTGTATTACATCAAGACAAGTTTAACATTTAAATAAAAAATAGATTTTTTTTTTATAATTTAAATCTTAAAAAATCTTTTTTATGAATAATTTTAAAAAAAACTTAATTTATTACTTTATGACACGGATACTCTTTTTTAACAGCAGTTAAATCAGGACATTTATGTCGTATGGGACACATGTCAAAATAATGTAGTTGTATTCACGTATGATATATGTCCGACATTACACTGCTCCTTAATAGAAATATCTGCACATCATAGTTCAAGTTCAATCAGCAAACAGCTAGAATAATTCAGTGCCGTAGAAGAAATATAGCTAATAGAAAAGGAGAACCAAAACCTAAACTTACTTGAATTAACACAATACCATGCTTGGTTCGAGCAGCTTTTTGACGAGCTATCCAGCCACGTACATGAGCCTGAATAGTTAATACAGATGCTTTTCTTGTTTGTAGAAATAAGATATTTCTCCACCATCTCTGCGGCAAAACAAATCAAGCACATGAACGCAATTTAAACCTACAAAACATAACTGCAATAAAAAGGCGTAAATGGAAAAAGATTTAGACACAATTTAATATCTTGATAAAGATATGTGATGTATTGATGTAGGGAGTGCAAGGAGAGAGAAAATAAACCTAGAACTTACTTGGATCTTGAGAATACAATATTTTTTGTGAGCAACAGCCAGGCCAGTAATCCAACCACGAATACAAGCCTGTATGACAACAACAGAACTCTTCTTCATTCTACTAAGTAGGATATTTCTCCATAATCTCTGCAATCAAAACATTAAATAAAAAATGATTAAAGTGTTATACTAATCTCCCCACAATTGAACAATTTTAATCTTAGAATTTATAAAAGTGACAATTTGGGCCCCATACTTTTTTAATACGTCCAATATTAGTCCTCACATATTAAAAAAGTTTGGGGACGAAATTATCACTCTTATAAGCTCTGCNAATAATTCAGTGCCGTAGAAGAAATATAGCTAATAGAAAAGGAGAACCAAAACCTAAACTTACTTGAATTAATACAATACCATGCTTGTTTCGAGCAGCTTTTCGACGAGCTATCCAGCCACGTACATGAGCCTGAATAGTTAATACAGATGCTTTTCTTGTTCTTAGAAATAAGATATTTCTCCACCATCTCTGCGGCAAAACAAATCAAGCACATGAACGCAATTTAAACCTACAAAACATAACTGCAATAAAAAGGCGTAAATGGAAAAAGATTTAGACACAATTTAATATCTTGATAAAGATATGTGATGTATTGATGTAGGGAGTGCAAGGAGAGAGAAAATAAACCTAGAACTTACTTGGATCTTGAGAATACAATATTTTTTGTGAGCAACAGCCAGGCCAGTAATCCAACCACGAATACAAGCTTGTATGACAATAACAGAACTCTTTTTTCTTCTACTAAGTAGGATATTTCTCCATAATCTCTGCAAACAAAACATTAAATAAAAAATGATTAAAGTGTTATAATTATCTCCCGACAATTGAACAATTTTAATCTTATAATTTATAAAAGTGACAATTTGGGCCCCATATTTTTTTAATACGACCAAAATTAGTCCTCACATATTAAAAAAGTTTGGGGGCGAAATTATTATTCTTATAAGCTCTGCGACTAAAATGAACCCATGCAAAAAATCATAGGATTATCTTTACACTATTCTCAAACAAATATATATAGATACTTAAAAACTAAAACACTAAAAANGGTCACTTTGTAAATGGAACAACCGAGAAATGGATGAGCATCCACGCAGTGGACTTTGACAGGCCTGCTGTGCAAATCTAAATGAATTCACTATATCCTACAGAACATTATATATAAAATCAGCAAAGTATTTCCAAATGAAAGACAACTGAAAGTTAAGATAATGCAATACCAATTTATCAGTGGTTATCAATCGAGAAGCGACGAAAACAAGAAGAATCACTGCACTTCTTTCATCAAAGTAGGCATCTTCATCAAATATGTCGCACAAATGCAAGATCTACTGAGCACATAAGGAAAATCAGCAAAAGAAAAATGTATAACAAATGAAAAATTTTGTAAGTAAAAGCTTTCATTAGAACCTCAGGAGATTTTCCCAACATCTTAGTAACACTTTGGACAATAGCAATATCAACAAGAGTGGGAGAGAGGCAATCAAGCTTCCTGATCCTATCATCATTGTATTCATCCTCATTTTCCTATAAAATTTATAATAATAATCACATAGTTTCAAAAGGAAGGAAATTTTTTTCTGAACAGTTTGCCTAGGCACAAAAGCTTGTAACTGCACAACCTTTTCAAAAAGTAGTTGATGAATATCATTTCCAAAATAAGAATTGATCAAACAGATCAAAGCCCTTCCATCAGTCAGAGAAGAAAAACTTTGGACTTCTATATTTTGTGTAGCACAAATTGCCTGAAAAAACAGAGATAACTAAAATTTCAAACATTGATAAATTGTTCTCACATACGATAACAACTTGCAATTATCAATACTTTTCTGTAAATTATAGTGAAGATACTGTGAAAGCACTTCATATTAATAAAAGATGAGCACCTTGCCATGATTGAAAAGATGAGAGCTAGTACTTTAAACATAGAAAAAATATATATTTTTATGATAATTTGATGTGAAAAGGCGTAATAGAACAACAAAAATTGAAAAGTATGCGTAAAAAAAGAATAAATTAAACCAAAGATAGATAATCGTAAGCTTGCAATACTAACATATTAAATATGTTTATATCCTTGTTTCAATACAATCTATTCACCAAGCATTTTAAAATTGAAACCCAATCAGAGATGGGAATTCACAATAATCAAAATATAACTTAAAATTAATCTACAAAGAGAAGATTACTCATGAATTGAACTCCATCAGTTTTCATAATAACTTAAAATTTATTTCAGCAAAACAAACAAACGAGTATTTTCTAAATATAATCACCAATCAATATACTAAATTCCAAACCAATTGAGCATCTATATAGATCGAATCATTATTATTTTCATATGCAATTTGTTATTGAAAGAAACACTAGATTGGAAACAGTTATCATTGAAAGGTACATGATTGTAAAGATAAATTTTTATTACTATTTTATATTCTTTTAGTATCTTTGTACTCTTTTTAAATGTCTCTATATCAATACCAACATTTTGTCAATGGCACAAAAATTCTCTTCCAACATTGTATTAGAACCACAATACACTGCCCGCTTTCCCTCTCCCTTTATTCCTCTTTACTCCCCTAATAAATCCTAACCTTCTCGAGCCCTCCCTACATCCAAATGCTCAACACGCTTTCGTGCATGGCATACTGCTTAGAGCACTTATACTTTATTACGCTCCAATGCAACTTGTCGTGCTTGTGATGATTGAGATCTTTCAATCACTTGTTTGTCACACCCACTCCACATGTTAACTGCACTCAACAATGAAGCACTCTCACCATACTTGCCCAAACATCTTAACATTTGCATGCAATATGCTTCCTGCACTTGTTTGCGCAATCACTAGCAACTTGCTATAATTAGCTAGACTATAGTATTCAAGAAAATCGTGATAAACAATATTTATGATCTAAATGATGTCATAGCTTCTCTTTTTTATCTTAAAGNACAGGTGATTCAATCGTTGACTCCCATTCGCTTACCGGATATCGAAAAGTCAGTGAAGATTCCTATTTTGGGAGGAGTTCATGTTTCCGCCTCTGATATTACCCTTTACCACATAAACGTCTCTTCTTCAACCGTTAATTCCGGGGATACTGGTATTGTGATCGTTGCTTCCGGTGCTAGTGCTAGTTTGAGCCTGAAGTGGAGCTACATATACAGTTCTTGGATTTTTGTCCCTATTGAGGTCTCTGATGAAGGGAGCGCATCTGTTCAGGTGAATTGAGTTGGATAATCTTACTGGTTTTATCTTGCTAGCGGTCTTCTCCATGTTTTATTGAGTAGCACTTTGGATTGTTGATAAATGTGCCTTATGGGATTGTTCCGCATGATATTTATCTATAGTGATTTTTATCTAGTTTAATGTACAAAAGGATCTGATATGTGTGATGATATCAATTTTGGAGTGGCGATTGAGTGGTTAAACAATTAAGTGCATCAAAAATATCATGTATGAAGATTATGTTTTGGGAACTTGAAGTTAATTTAATAAAACTGCATTTGTATTTGCTGTGTTATGTGGATTGGAGTGTTTGAAAGTGAAAAATCTTTAATAGTGAAGATTTTTAACTTAGACATGAGAATGCTGAGGTGGATGTTTGATAGAACTGGGAAGTATAATTATGGAATGATATATTAGAGGGAAGTTATTGTAGCATTTGTTAAAGAAGACATAATCAATCGAGGTGCAACTTGTCAATTTGGTTCTAGGCCAAACTAATATCCGAACTAGGCTTGTTCGGTTCCTCCGTTTTTTAAATCACACCCAACTTGAATTAGATTACATGTGAATTGGTCCCAAATTGGTTAATTTGATTCAATTTTGGCTCATTTGTTAGTCTGATTCGAGGATGTTCGATTTCTCCATTTTTAAATTATACCCGACTTGAATGGGATTAGTTCTAAACTTGATTCAAATTGGTTAATTTTGGTTAAATTTTTGTTCATTTCTTGGATCCAAATTTCTAAGTATAGAGTTTAATTACATCAAATATTTTGAATGAGGTTTCACCTTGATTTTAAAGATTGGCCCTTATCAAGTTAAAGTCATTCATGTTTGATTTTTCTAGATGGTAGCTACATTATTCATATTTGATCTTCAGGATGGTGGCTAACCTTACTGAAGGTTAATTTTCAATATACCGACTATCTAATTCAAGCTTCATTATATTCAAATTTGCTACCTATCATGCATGTTTGTATCATACTATGATTTCCCACAGAAAAAAAGCAACAAGAAGAGTGGGAGATGTGTCACACTAATGGAAAGGGAGAAATTTTTATTGAGTGCTTGCAAAACTAGTTGTCTAAATTTTAAAAAACATTTAAATGTTTTTTTTTATGCTGACTAGAGAAGAAGCTCTTGGTAATAGGAAGGAGTAATTGTTATTTAGACTCATGCAACATCTTCGTTGGTATATTTCTCATTTTCACAGCACGTGATTGCACTCTTTTTTGTTTTGTTACTAAAGTAGTATCATTGTTCATATATTCAATTTTGTATAAAATATATTTTTTCTTGTACCATTTCTGAAGTATAGTGGATTATTTAATCTCGAAGCATATATAAATGCAGGATTACTTAAGTTGAACCATGTAAATTTTGTAGTCCTCTTTTGTTGATCTTAATCTCTTAGGCCCACTAAGCTGAAACACACTCTCTTTTGTATTTATGTTATCATGTACTTGCTGGTGGCTTTAGCCACTCTCTTTTCTAACATAAATTTATACTACTTGCTCATTTGCTTAGAAAAAAGATATTATCAATGGTGCCAAATAAAATTGTGAGTTAAAACACATGGGGTCCATGAAGTTGAAACACACTCTCTTTTCTATTTATGTTATTATATACTTACCGGTGGCTTTGGCCACTCTCTTTTCTAACATAAATTTATACCATCTGCTCATTTGCTCGGAAAAAGATATTATCAATGATACCAAATAAAAATGTGAGTAAAAACACTTGTTAATCAAATACTAACATTTAGACATGATGACATAAAATGTGCATTACATAATTAAGTAGTTATGATCTTATGAAATACCCAATCATTAATTCTAAAATCAAAATTAGAAAATATGATTGTTAGATTTATTCAATAATTGAGTATAAATTAGTTAGAGGCACCATCTATAATAATATAAAAAAATACAAATATGAAACTATTACCACCTGATTCAGCTAAAATCTGCACTAACACAATAATAATAATAATATTATGATATTGTCCACTATATTTTACCATTTACTTATTTAACTTTTCAAATTTTAAACTTCTATGTCGTTCAATTTAATTCTAAATTATTTGACTATTACAATTGAGAAATGACCCATTAGTGTTTTTGTGTGTTTTTAGAATCAAAATCAAACCAATCTATACGTGAATGAAACCAAATTGCTCGGTTCTATTCAATTCATTTCATCTCTTCTAATATTTTTTTCACACCCATAATAATTGAAATTGACTCCAGCTGTTTCAACATATACGATAAAGAGTAAAAAGTTCACCAATTAGATGTATCGATAATAATGCAGCAGTTAGAAAAAGTTGACATAAGATAATGCGGTTAGAAGATTTTGAAAGATATTTGCCATGCAATTCTCAACAAGAATAAATAAAAAAAAATGAGGTTGCATAACACGAGCGCCAAATAGTTGGAGTAAGTCTAATGATGATGACGTAATTTTTATTTAATTTGGGTTTGAATTGTGTAGTTAGTCCACAACTGCATGTATATATTTGTATAGATTTTAGGGACTTCGACTATTTACCTGCTAAAAAAAGGCATCTTTAATGTTTTGCAAGCTCAATACAAACTTCCACAGAAATCATTGCCTGTCTTTAATTGTGATACGTGTTATCTTTTTTCCTTATTATGCACAGTGTTTTACAGGCCAATGAATGTATGTGTTTCTAAGTGTTTTTCCTCATTTGGCTACTTATGCATCCAATTTCTGGCACAGGTTGAAGGTTTGGAAGTTAATCTTACTATAAGATTGGAAAACAAAAAAGGGACTCTGGCATTGAATATTACACAATGTGGTTGCTACATGGAAGATATAAACATTACATTGGATGGAGGAGTTTCTTGGTTGTACCAAGGGTATGTCATCTAGTAGGTTCTTGTAAATCCTTAAAAATAAATATGCTTATATGGTTTAATAGCATTATGTAAATTTATTGTTTAAAGAGTTGTTCAAACCATTGCTTGAATTGGAATAAAAGTGCGTACCCATTATTCACTAGATGGAATATATATTAGGAAATTCTAGTTTTACAAACTATAGCTATATTTTGACGATAATAAATGATCATCCACATGCTCATATGAACAGTGGCACAAAGGGGGATAGGATTACCATTAAGGATTCATGTATGAAATCCTATGGGAATGCCTCATTATGCAACATGTGTTTTGTTTCGCATCAGGATTTTTTGCATTTATTGCACAACTCTTTGATAAAGTTAGATGCTTATCTTTGGATGCAAGAAAAAAAAATAATATTTTTTACTTTTCCTTTCATAGAAACTAAGTATTGCATGTACACAACTCTTGATGCAAATATGTCTATATGTCACATCATGTAACATGACTGTATAATTTCCATAAAGGACTTTGCCCCCATAATGTCGCGTGCTTAATATTAATTATCTCGTGTTTTCCTTGCCTATTGTATCATGAGTGTGCTTATATTGACTGATAATCATGTGATGTGGATAGATAAATTACATCAGAAGTTTAAGAAACACGGTGCATTCTGCTTTTGTCTCTTCTGTTTTAGGTACCAATCATTAGCACTTGTGCTCTAGTAGGGGGCATATTTAAATGTATATAATTATATTTATGTTTGCATTTTGCACTACACTTTCTATGATGATTAGGTGAAAATTGATTGAAAAATAAGATTAATTTGTATTGATTTCATCTATCGTGAAGGAGTTGGTCTAGTGTTTATCTTAATTATAACACAACCAAATAGTATAACATATAGACTTTTGATATGAAATAAAGGATTTTTTTACAGAAATTAGGGCAGATAAATATTTTATTGCAAGAACTCTAAACAACACACTCAAATGCATAAAAAGATAAGCACCTAAAGTTCAGGAGGTAGGCAGTCTCTCCCAAACTCTAATCCTAACACATATATTTTGAGAAACATCGAACTCTCCCAAACCATAACCCTATGACTCAAGATAACAATCTCATCATCAACTAACCCTAATCTACCAAGTTATATTTATACTAAATAATAATAAATAACGAATGACTAAATTGCGCATGAGGCGGTTGTGCAACATTTCTCCCCTCCCAAAAAGACACCCTATCTTCGAGGTGGGAAAAAAATTAAACAGCTGTTGGATTAAGTCGTATGACTCTCACTCATAAACTTAGTATGGCTCCCACAGTTAACACTTGATTGAAATAAGTGATGAATAGTTGACACTGCATGAGGGTTGCGCCTAATCCATAGCTTGAAGAATGTCTTTACAATGAAAGGTTTGCTAAAATCCAATAACATCCGCACTGATATACTTGTCATGGTCTTCTTTAATTTCTTAAAAGCATGTGTTACTATCATCTCTCACTAAAAGTTATCCTTCTTTAGTTTCTTCATCAACGACCACACAATTCATATCATGGAAGTCCCACAAATCGTGTCAACCCCTTCAAAGTCTCTGGCAGTGACCACTTCAATATAGTTGTCGCACTTGATTTGTCCACTGACATCATGGACTTGCACATACTAGGGTCACCGTGAAGCAACTCCATCTTATCTTTTTCCTGAATACTTTGCGATGTCAAAATCAGTTCCATACAAACTCTCCTGCTTTTCTCTATATGCCCATTCTCATCATTACTCGTGAATCGCCTTCCGCCTGGAAGGCTTTTACTAAAGCACTGACACGGTTGGATGCAACCTTCTGTCAGTGTCCCACCCACCATGATTTCCTGTTCCTGGCAAAAATTTTTCAAATCCATCTTCCTTAGTCCCAAATCATAGGTCGCCCCATACGGTCTCCTGTCACTCATTCCAAACCTCCAGATGTTCCCGCTTGAATTTGCTCCCGACTCCTTCACTCGATCCTTGCCTGTTTTAGTTTGTTCCACCTTTCCAAATGTCGTGCTATTTTTTCCAAGTGTTTTTTGCTCGCATTCGTACCTGTCGTTGTCACTCGATTCCGTGGCAAGCAGTTTTGTGTGAAATTTCTTCATCATTTCTTCGAGGGCCGTGAATCTCTTCTCAATCCTCCCCTCCATAGATGATAGTCGTTCCTCCATGAACAAGGAACATTCCTCTACTTCAGATATGGGGTGTCTCATCTCTCCCTTTAATTTTTCCTCCAGGACATCCACTTTCTTAGCTGCTATTACTCCCAAAAAAAAGTTTGATCACAAAGACGAAATTATTGTATCTTGAAATCTCATCGTTGGCTTATCAGATCGCCCAAGTCGGGACTATCAACTTTGTATGGCCTTGATCTGGTCATTTGCTCTTGGCCAACTAGGTCAAATCACAACAATTTACTTCATCGAGCCCCCGTCTAATCACAACTATATCATGAACTGTCATCCAGTTGTTGGTCGCGATCTCGTGTTTGTTTCCTTGCTAGCTTGAGTGCGATTGTATCACACTGCAATCCCATTGGTTACTTCCTCACTTGCTCGAAATTGCACTGTATTGCAAATTTCAGTCTTGTATGCCACGATCCCATTTTTGCTTCCCACCTGCGACTTTATTGCGCCACAATTCTCTTGTTTGCTTCCCAGCTAGCTTGATCGCGACTGTTTCACAATATTCAGTTAAGATGGAACTCTGTAAGCCGTGATTCCATCTTTGATCCCAAAATTGATTGCTTTGATACGAATTAGAGGAATTTTTTACAAAAATTAAGGCAAACAAAATATTTTATTGCAAAAACTACAAATAACACTCAATTTGTGAGGTAGGGGGTCTCTCCCAAACCCTAATCATAACACCTACAATTTGAGAAGTAGGTGATCTATCCCAAACTCTAACCGTAAGACTGAAGAGAACGGTCTCATCATCCCCTAACTCTAACCTATTAAGCCCTATTTATACCAAAAAATACTAAATAACAAAAGTTTAAATTGCTTGTAAACACTGGTGTAACAACTTTTCACTAAGAAGATGGTATCAATATTGATTTTTGTTAAATTTTAAAGCGGGGACATGACTTATGGTGTAAGGCCTCTTTTGGAATGTCACATTCACAAAATATGCATACTACGTAATTGGTATATTTAATTTGGTTAGTAGTAAATCTTATTTTTATTCACTATTAATAGGAATTCAAATTTCAATTCGTTGTATTCAAAGTCCATGTTTCATTTACATAATTTCATGCACTTGTCATTATTTAAGTCAACTGTTTTTTCCATCGCATCATCTTATTTTGGTTTTTTTAATCGAAAGCCCATATTGCCCAACAAAACATCTAGAAGTCTCTAGTTGCGTTAAAGCATCTTTAGAGGTTGTTTGGTTACAAATATTCTGATTTTGAAGTAAAAAAAAAAATAGTTGAATATAATTATTTTTAGTTTTGATTGGGTGCAAACAGATTTAAAATATGTGATAAGGTTTTCTCTTTCACTAATATATATCATTTTCTAAAACTCCAATTAGGTCGCAAACCATCACAATTAATTAATATTCTAATGAATAAAAAAATACTCAATTGTAAGATATGGTGCCTGATTGGAAGACAACACAAGCGACGCCAGGATCAGGAGGGGAGGCTCGGGCTCCCAGGTGCCCGGATCCTGTGAAGGTGGCGCCTAAGTGCTAACTTTGGGCACCCCTTTGCCTAGATCCAATAAGGGCGATGCTCACGTGCCCATTTGGGGTGCGACAACGCCTAGATTCGTGACTTCAACCCAAGCTAGAGGAAAGGTCGCGCCCCAGATTCGTGACTTCAACCCGAGGAAGCGGAAAGGCAACGCCCACGAGCGGCGTATAGGCACCAGGAGCAGTTTGTACGCAGTCGGGAATTTAAACATTTTTTTCACGAAGTACTCTCTCAAGCGTGGGGTGAACTCTCGAAGGGCTTTCTACAAGAGCGGTAAGCTCGAGAGCCGGATCAGAGTGTGTGTTTTCTCTTTTTTTATCAAGAGAGGATTTAGAACGGAATAATTGTAATTTTTAGTGTTTTAGAGAGAAGATCTGAGTGGTGAATTTATGTACATTTCTTTTTCTTAGTGAAATTTTGATTTGGTGTGGCTCTGTGGTTTTTCTCATTCTCGGATTTTTCCATGTTAAATCTTGATATGTTTTGTGATTACTTTATTGTATGTTTCTTTATTCCAGAATTTTCAAATCGATGTCATCCCTTTTTTTACGGTGTGGTTTTGATTGAAATCAACCAAAGTCCTTGGTATTCCCATTCCAACAAATGGTATCAAAGCTAGGTTTTTTTTTCTTGAAGACTTTTGATTCGCGTGGGGACAATGACTGATGAAGTGAGGTACATGGTGAAGTTCACTAGATCAAACTTTGCATTTTGGAGAATATAATTGAAAGATCAGTTGTATAAAAAAAAACATATATATTAGTCACTACAAGGAGTCGCCAAGAAGTTTGAACTGATGACTCTAGAAGAATGTTAAGTAATAGATTAAACAAACCTAGGTTGCATCCGTCTTTCACTTTTTTCGTATGTTGCGTTTAATATTATAAATAAAAAATATTGTTGGATTAAATGGCGACACTGGCAAGGATGTAGGAGAAATTTTTTATTTCAAATAAGGTTTTTTTTATGAGGAGCTTATTCAATATAAAGATGGTGGAAGTCAATTCAATGATTGAATCAATAATTTAAATATTGACCAGCCAGATGTACTTTGTGGGAATCAAATTTGATGATGATGTCAGAGCACTGTTAATTTTGTCTATTGGCGGATAGCTGGGATGAATTTGTCAGATATATGAGTAACTCTTCAAGTTATGTGAAGTCGAACTTGATGACATCGTGAGGTTAGTGTTGAATGAAGAAGTTTACAGAAATGCAACGAATGGTGAATTTTCACGTTCTGCTTTGAATGTTAAAAACAAGGGAAAAAGTCCTGACAAGAATACAAGTAGAGATAGATTTAAGTCCATAAGAGGAAAGTCCATGTCAGACAAAGGAATTGATAGAGGAGAATGTTGGTACTATGGGAAGAAGGGTCATTTTAAGGACCGTAAATTTCTCAGGCAGGCTAGTGGTGGAGACCAAGAAAGAAATCTATCTACAAATGATTCCACAAACGAAATCCAATGTAACTCTATGTTGTTATTCCTAACCAGTATTGAATATTGGATAGTAGATTCAGGTATATCTTTTCGTGCATGCTCCAACAAAGATGTATTTAAAAACTACACTCAGAGTGATTTAGAGAAGGTTTATTTGAGAGATAAGAAAACTAGCAATATCATAGAAAAGGTTGAGCTTGATATCAAACTGTTAAATGAAACAGTCTGGAAGCTTAGTGAAATTAGATATGTTCCAAATCTGAAGAGAAATCTAATCTCGGTTAGCCAGCTGACAAAGTCAGGGAACGTGACTACTTCACAGATAATTTGTGGAAGGTGACTAAGGGGGATGATGAGAATCCATTGATGTGGTGATGACTTGGGGCAACATTGAAGACGCTTTTTACTTGATCTATGAGATGACAAAATCTATTGATGTGGTGGGAACCAAAGTTGATGCAGGTATTTGGCATCGTAGACGTGGTCATATGAGCGAGAAATGTATGAAATCCCTACTTTCGAAAATACAAGCTTTAATCTTTGAAATTTGTGAGTATAGAGTTTTGTAAAAAAATGTGTATATGACAAAAAGAAGAAAGTTTTACTCCAAAGGTGGGTAAGTAGTAAAGTCAAAGAAGTTGGATTTAGTGCATAATGACATATTGGGTCCTAATTCAGTTCAGTCAATTGGAGGTTCCCACTACTTCATCACTTTTATTGACGATCACACCATAAAGGTTTTAGTTTATTTCTTAAAGCATAAATATAAAGTATTTTAAGTGTTTAAGAAATGAAAGACCATGATATATAAGGAGACATGCTTGAAGTTGAAATACCTTAGATCTGATGATAAAGATAATTATTGTGATCAATGGTTAAGGAGTTTTTGTACTTCAGAAGGGATCAAACATGAGTTCATTGTTTCATGAACAATACAACAAAATGACGTGACGAAATGTCTAAACAAAACTATTATAGAGTATGCCAGGTGTATGAGGATGCATGCAGGCTTGCTAATGCAACTCTTGGCTGAAGTAGTGAACATTGTTCTTTATCTGATTAATCTTGATCCATCAGTACTTTTAAAGAAGGCTTACATGAAAAAAAATCCGGTGTGATAAAGAGGTAAATGTATCTAATCTGAAGTTATTTAGTTGTTCTGAATATGTTCACATTGATGTGGGGTTCAGGAGTAAACTTTTTTTTAATATCATCGGGTATGACAAATAAATTTGGGTACAAATTCTGGGACACCATAATCAAAAGTTCGTTAAGTAGCGGAGATGATACTTTCCATGAAATAGACATGTTCAAGAACATGAGCAAAACTCATGATTGTCTTTCAATTACTTCTGAAGGGTCTAATTATGTTGAAATAGAAGATACCAATGGCCATGAGGGTGGACAAATAAAAAGTGTTGAATCCGATAAAACACAAGGAGTTCTTCAGTCACCTGCTACTGAAGTTAGGAGGTCCAGCAGAATCTTGAGATTGACACAGAAATATTCACCTTTTTTGAATTATTTGTTGCTAACAGATGGTGGTGAACCAGAGTTTTATGAGGATGTCGCTCAAGTTGAAGAATTAAAGTAGTGAGAGCTTACACACCAAATGGGCCTACAGGCTGACAAAGGAGTCAGATGGTAGCAGGAGCTACAAGGCAAGACTTGTTGTGAATGTGTTACAACAACAGGAAGAGGGAACTAGATTGAGGTTTTTTTCTCCTATGGTGAATATGATAACTATCAGAGTTGTGTTGAGCTTAGTAGCAAAGGAAGATTTACATCTAGAGCATATAAGTATAAAGACAGTCTTTTTACATGGAGATTTGGAAGAGAAACTGTACATGGTGCAACCATAGGGTTATGAGATTATAGGGAAGAAAATTTGGTCTACAGATTGAAGAGAAGCCTCTATGGTTTGAAAGCCTTGAGGCAGTGGTATCGGAGGTTTGATAGGTTCATGTCATATAGTGGGTACATGAAATGCTAGGCATATCTCTGTTCATAAAAAAATTTAGTAATTATTATATATTGCTCGCTTTGTATATGAATGATATGTTGTTTACATAATAGATCTAAAGAAAATCAACGATATGAATGATCAATTATCAAGGGAGTTCGAGTTGAAACATTTTGCCCAACAAAGAAGATCCTTGGGATGAGAATCAACATAGACATGAGTGCAGGTACGGTAAAGTTGCTAAGACAGGGTATGTTGAGAAGATCCTACAAAGATTCAATATGAGTGAGATAAAACTAGTTTACATCCCATTTAAATTGTGTCTTCAAGCTCTCTGAGAAACTATCGCTCAAGTCTAAAGTAGCGTAAACACATATATGGAGAACTATATATGCGTCAACAATTAGAAGTCCAATGTATGATATGATTGTTACTAACCACCCTTTAAACACAACAAAATAATGAGGACCTCATTTTGAGAAATCCTAATGTAAACACAACAAAATAATGAGCACAATCTAATTGTTGAAGCTATACATTAGGACTTCTTATACATTAGGTCTTCTAATTCAACAATTAGAAGTAGTGCAAAACCAGTATCATTAGGACTTCTAATACATTAGGAGGATACTGGTTTCAAGGAGGCATCGGGACACAATGGAGATAGGGTGGTTAGTGGCAACAACATTGAAGGCATTGGTGAATGCATTTATGGGAGCTGTTGTGTTTAGGGTAGAGGGTGTCTGTTGACCTCATTTTGAGGTCATTTCTCTTCTCCTTAGATCCTAGGATCTAGCTCTAAGTGTTCTTATTGACTATCTTAAAGGACTAGCATTGGGATCCATCCCTCTTAGAAATTCAAGTCACTTTCTGATTCTTTTGTGGTGTCTCGCATTGGTGATCTCAAATCATCGTCATTTGGTCGAGTGGTTAAGGACCCACCATATGAAGACTCAGAGAGAAATTCTCAATATGATCTCAATCCTTAGGGAAACCTCTTTAAGACTTTATCAACATACTTACACACACAAAATACACAAAATCCACTAAGTCGCGCAAAGTCATACTAGAATTGAGCTTAAACAGGGTGAATATGTGAACTTCTCCGAATGACCTCTGATGGTGAAACATACTACTCTAGCGCGTCCGGGTCATCGTTTTTAGCTGAAAATGACACATTTTGCTATAATTCTACACACGAGCAAATTGCACGTGAATCGATGAATTTGTCAAAATAACTATGGACGACAAAACGGACCGCGCCAGAGCGTCCGGAACGTCAAAATTACCTTAAAAATACATTCATTTTGCTATGATTTGACACGCAAGTGAAAATGCAAGAATTGAGTTTTTTTTAAATATTAAACATTATAAAATAATAATAATAATAATAATAATAATAATACTAATATAACCATACTTAATCCCTACCCGCGCGAGCAACCTTCATTCCATCCCAATCGCGGCCTGATTGAAAGCTCGGCTCGCCCCCCTCTTGTGCCCTAGTTCCCGCAATCAATCCACGCGGCTTTCTCCTCTTCTTCTTCTGGTCAAGCGGCTCTCCAATCGTGAGACTTCAGCTGGCCAACCTTTCTCCTTCTCGAGATTACATTTCCTCCTCTCTAAATGCGTCTTTTCCTTTCCCATTACTTCATTCAGCCACGACATCGTGGTAGGTGCGTCTCTTTCTCTTTTCCCTGCTTATAAAAGCTCTTCCTAGGGCATGTTTGTGGGTTGTTGAAATTTTGAGAGGAGAAAAGAAAGAATTGTAGCATCTTTGGTCGTGTGCATTCGTTGTTGTATTCTCGAGGCGTTTAGGAAACTTTTGTTTTTGCATTAAGGTTCTTAAGGGAGGTGTTGCTGATTTTATTTTCTTAGGCTTGTTCTCGAGTTTGCTTTGAATCTACATCAAAAGGTAACCCTCTTCCTTCTTTCTGCCAGCATTTGAAGGAATTATCTATTTTATTCTACTTTCGTGCCTTGGGTTTAATGTGCTCATAATTTATAAAGATGCATTTTGGCAATTTTGCCTTGATGATTTCTTACCTGGCGAAAAGAATGATCCTTCTAGTTTGCATCACTTGGAATTGCTCCTGAATGCATTTTTCTAATGCATCTGGAATTGGAAAATTAAGGTTACTTTAAGAACGAAGTGAGTTTAATGTTAAGAATGAGAATGGTTATATAATTAGTGAGTTGGAACATATAAGCGATATGCACAAATTTAGAAAAATAAAAATAAAAATGATACATTTTTCTGGAAAATGTGAAGGAAGCTAGGGAGGCTTGCACAACAAAATTATTTAAGAAAAAAAACTCATATTTATTCTTGAATTGGGGCTTAGTTTTGGCTCCCTGTGGCTGTCTTCTTTGCTCGAATTGCATGTTGGCTGAAAATTTAATTTTTCGGATTTCTTGGGGGCCTATTTTGAGGTCTCAGTTTTGCTCTATGCTGCTATTTACCTATTTCAAGTACATGCTAGATGGAATATTGATTTGGGGCTTGTTGTTGGTTCCCTATTATTGCCCCTTGTTTGAAATGTATGCTGGACGAAATCTTTATGTTGGGGAATTATTTTGGTTGCCTTGTTTCCTGATATTTCTTATTCGAATCACATGTTGAATGAAATGTTGATTTGGGACTTGATTTTTGAGCTCTCTATTATTGTTATCCCTGTTCAAATATATGTTGGAACTTGTTTCAACGCTTTGAGATGTCGGCTTTGGGGTTTACCTACATTTTTCTGTTTCGTGTTACCTGCCCCCCTGTTCGGAATATATGATTGGTGTAAATTTCGGGTTTTAAAGCTTTAAGTAATTTGTTTTATGGTGGCTTGGTTTTGGCCCCTTGCTGGGTTTGGTTTTTGCTTGATGGTGGCTTGTTTTTTTTGGACACTTGCTGGATTCGGTTTGGCCCCCTGTGGCTGCCCACTTGTTCGAAACATATAAAGGTTATTTTATTTAATTTTGAAACTTTGAAAGTTTTGCTTTGGGGCCTTGTTTTGCTATTACTTTGCTACCTTTTATGTTTGAAATGCACTAGCAGCTGAAATTTGGTTTCGAAGACTTTTTGTAGATGGTTTGAGTTTTGGTATTTGCTCCTTACAACTGTTGTCCCTGTTCGAATACATGTTGGAATCTATTTAGCTTTTAAGTTTTTGGCTTCAGATGCTTGGTTTTATTTCCTGATATTTCCCCTGTTCGAAATACATGTTAGATTTTATTATCAATGCTTTGAGGAGCCTGTTTTAGTGGCTTGGTTTCGTCCCTTACGGCCGCTACCCCTGTCTGGATCGGAGTTGGTGGTTCTCTGGATATTCCTGGCCGTGAGCCTTCTTGTTTTGAGCTTTCCTGTTGTATTGGGGATTTATATCTTAAATGGCTGGTGGCCTTCCTAGCCGTGAGCCCTCCTGGTCGTGATTCCCTGCCTATGAATTCTTTGTGTATGGCTTGGGCTCGAATTGCCCTCTTTGTTGTCCCTGGTCTTGAGCCTCTCTTGTGGCTCCTTTCTGTTGAATGTGGGCTGGTGGTTTCCCCTTTGCTGTCCCTGTCCGTGAGCCATCTCCTATGGCTCCTTTGTGTTGAATGTGGGCTGGTGGCTTCCCCTTTGTTGTTCTTGGCCGTATGCCTGTGGCTCCTTTGTGTAAAGTGTTGGTTGGTGGCTCCTTCTACTGCTCCTACCCGAGAGCATCTGTGTGGGTTCCTCTATGTTGTGTTGTCTCTATGGAACTTTTGGTTTGAATTGGAATTGAATGCCTCGATATTTGTGAGGTGGAATATTCTCATGTTTGAAAGAATTCAAATGCTCTTTTCCGAGGAATGATCTGTTAGATGTTTGGAAATGTTTCGGGTCCCAATTCTGCGAGCTAGATCAATTGCAATATAAAAAAAGAGGAAGAAGAGAAGATATTGAAAAGATGAAGAATTTTCTGATATTTGGGAATGACTGAGAATTTTCTAAGTTGTATCTTTTGGAGATGTTCCATGGCTAGTATGGAGAGTGTTTTTCACCTCTTTTACTCATTCGAGAAAGCCCCACCAGTCGGATGTTTTAGGCTAACCCTCCTGCCGCTTTGGGTTTTCTTTTTTAAATTTGTTTTGGAGGTGGGTTAGTCTTCTTTTTTTTTTCATTTATTACTTCTTGATTTGCTTTCTTTGTTTCTTGGTTTAGACTTTTTGTGCTTATGTCCAATACATAAGTGCGCATGTATAGTCTTTTGTTATATATGAGTCATCAAGAAAAGTCGCAAGTAGGTCGGTTTTTTTTTGGGGCTTAGAAGACATACGGGTGGTTGAGCAGAATGATATTTCATCTTACGACGTCAGGACCCAATCCGGGGACCTAGTGAACCGTAGGACGATAGTATCTTTCACCGACACAAGACTAGCGGGGGACACGCATCTTTTTAGGTTGTTGGCGGTTCTATGTCCGACGGTGTGATCTACTCGTAGATAATCATAATTTTCAAAACTGATGAGAACCGACACGATAAGAACAAATACAATATTTATAAAAATATTTTTACTATAAAATTGATACAACTTCATTTTGTATGTCTGAAATCCATGTGCATGCTAAAATATAAATTCTAAATGTATTGTAACTTGGTTGTCCACTTGTCGATTACCAGTATCGGGCTAAGGAACACCCTCCTAAGTTAGGTTTAATAGGACATCATTTTAGTTGAGTGACGGACTCTATACATCCGGGTGACCGATAGTAGCCTTCGACGTCCCTCGAGTATAAATATATAATACTTGCGGTTTTCTCTCTTCGGATTTTTCGTGTGATTTTATTGGAACTTTTGGTAAAGCGCTCGTGATTTTTTTCCGGGATCTTCCAGTGTTTTTGGTGACTTTCTTTGAGTTGTCATTTGTTTTTTTTTTGCTTCGAGATTTCCGTCGTGAGTCATTTTCCGATTTTTTTTAGTTTTTTACGTCGTGGGTCATTTGCCACTTTCTTGAGTTTTCCAGATGATATTTCTTTTGTTGATACAATGCATACTAGCTCATTTGTTAAATTCTGTCACTATACTTCTACCTACTACATCAACCATATTTAAAGGAACAACAAGTCTCCCAGGTATACATGTTTGATTTACAGTACAACATTTTACTTTACAGCACACTGTACTGTTCTTTTCTATTGATTATTCTATTATTTTCCTATACTGCTTGCTTTACTGCTCCTATACATGTTGTACTGTCATTGCTTTCCTTTGCTATATTTGCTACTGTTTCTTTTACAGCTATACCTTAGAATAGGAGGTTAGTAGTTGGTTTTATAGGAGATACTCGGCAGCAGATCGTTGACTCAACAATTGCATGTACCCTTAAAATGAACATCGAATCCAAACGTGCTACGACGAGGAGTTTGGAGCAAACACCATAGGCAGCACGACGAGGACACACAGAAGAACAACTTCGAGATGGATCTGTAACATCAAAATAAGTTTACGTCAGCTAAGCATTTTTCTTAGTTTAAATAACAAGCCATAAGACTTCGAGATAGTTTGCTTAGTGCAACGTAAATCCTCACATTATCTTTAAGACTTTTGCACAACCCCATTGTGCAATTATAAATCTTAACACTTTTAGGATTCCAAAGTTACCTTACGGTACGGTGTAAATCATTCATATCTTTCTAGGTCATTTGCACGATCAATATCATGCGAATGTAAGTCTTAAATTCTGA
The DNA here is from genome assembly GCA_002079205.1 of Phalaenopsis hybrid cultivar. Lineage (NCBI taxonomy): Eukaryota > Viridiplantae > Streptophyta > Magnoliopsida > Asparagales > Orchidaceae > Phalaenopsis > Phalaenopsis hybrid cultivar. The sequence continues at coordinate 15,648 of JXCR01146884.1, read as the reverse complement.
AAGAAATTGCAGGATTAAACATTGAATAACATTATTTCAAAGACATAAAGACAAACAATAAGATAGTTGGGAAGTCACCAGGGTTTCCCCTGGATCTGTGATATCACAGACTCTTCATTCCTTTGTATTACTTAAAATAATTGTTCCTATTTGAGACACTCCCATTCGATTTTCCCGTGTCTAATTTTGGAAACTTAAACTTTAAAATCTTGAAGGCAAAACCACTGATCTTAATCGAGAGTTTCTTAAGTTATCCCGATCATTTAAGATGTAATTAACTATAGGGGTTTGTCTCTATAGGAAACTTGGAACCCAGGTAAAATAAACCTTATCTAATCCTTATGTTAGGTAGGGGAACATGTCGGCCATACATAAAAGGTTTTGCAAGTCAAATGAATGTCACAAATTCTTTAATTTAGGTGGTTGAGTCTACTGTCAAGTGGTATACATATCCTTCGGGATAGTGTATTACTTGTGATATCGACTCAACCATCCAAACTATTCAATATGTGAGACTCGTTTGATCTCATCTATTTTTAAATTAAAATGTTACTTTCAAAAATCATATTTATAGTAAAACTATTTTCATATTTACAAAAAAAATCATCCCTTTTCCAAAATAACGGCCGACAGTGTTTGGAGGTGAGGGGTGGTCCTGGTTTTGGAGCTTCCTCAAATTGTTAAATTCAAACACATAGGAAGTCACTCTTAAGCTATGTTTCTAATGCCTGCAAACATTATATTATATTTAATTTGCTTCCTCCTAGACATAAAGAAAATAAAATATATGCAAACAGAATACAATAAATTCATTTTATTTCAAACCAAATAGCCCCATAGTAGAGGGCAAAATCTTTGTTATATTTCTTGAAAGTTTGACTGTGTAGAATTTGAAATAAAATCATTTGAACAATTATTTATTCATTAGCAATAACTGATGACATGTTTAACATCACTTTCTTTTCTTTCTTTTGTTTTTAAAAGCATGCTTGGCTGGTATAATTTTTATAAGTTTTAATTTTGGAGAAATTACATATAGAACACTCAACATTGCTATTTAAAAATCAAGCTAACTCTCATCCAATTTTCATATTCTCTTTCAAATATCAAAATTCTTGATAAAACTCCAACCCATAGTTTTCATGTTTATCAAATTCTCAATAGTTTGACCCTGACACTCGTAAATCCATCAATTTAGTAGTTCAAAAAATCACTTGGGTGCTTTATTTGCAAATAGCTGGATTTTGAGTGCTCTGTATGTAATTATCACTTTTATATTTTGTTTATAAAAACAAATCAACTTATTTTTAAAAACAACATATTTTTAAAAACACTCAAAATACTTAAAAAAATCTTTAGTATTTTTAAAAATAATTATCTTAATCAAACATGTTTTAGTTAAAATCAAAATCTAAACAAAACAAAAAATTAAAATTAAAAAACAAAAGTGATCCACCATTGCCCCTTAGTAAATATCATAATCTTAGAGCCAACCTAACTTGCATTTAAGCGTCTCTTGAATTTTCTTTGAAAATTGGAATTAAGTGGAAATAATTTTGAGGGTAGCTCTAAAATATTATAGGAACGAATGTGAACGAAAGCTTTTACTTCTATATAACTCTATTTGATCATACCACTTCTTGATCTGAGTATTCGATCATTATGAACAAGACCAAATCTGGTCTGATAAGCTAAATCACAGTTGATTCAATGAGGATCCACCAAGCTGGGCAGTTCATGAATAGGCACTGTTGCACCAATTAGGAGGACTCATTTGATAGTTTCAAAGAAGTTTGGTGTGTTAGAGCTCTGGATAATTTTCATGATTTTAAAGTAGATTTGTTTATTCATATTTTTGTTTTTTATAATATTTTGCTTTCTCTGTCGGTTTACATGAATTTTAGACTTCTAAAGTCTTCAGAGATTTATATTTGCTTTTAATAAAAAGAGTTTTTAATCTAGTAAATGCAGCATTAGTAATAAAATTTGGCCATGTGATTTTTTTTTAAAATTTAAATGGGGCATCAAGAGCCAGAAAATGATGGAAGGCTAGCCTTTTACCCCGTGTACTAGCTTCCTTTAAGAATATCAAAATATGCTCCAAGAACTAGAAATCAATGACGGAGAATCTATCGCCTCTGAATCACCTTTTTTTAAGTACGAGCAAAAGGGTGAAATCCTAGAGGGAGAGAAACTAAGAAAAAGGAGTGCTGCCTGTATTTCTATTTTACAGTTCTTACTCAGGATAAATATTTCATATGGCTTAGGTTTTTCAAAGTTAAAGGCTGTACCACTCTCTCTCTCTCTGTCTCTCTCTCTCTCTCTCTCTATCTCTCTCTCATTTTGTTTTCTTGTAATGCTTTGAGAGTGCAAAGTTCTTGGGGTTGTCTAAGTAATTTTTTTTCTTGTTTTCAGCTTTTTTCTTTTGATTGGTTTGGTTGTATCCTCATTCCTCACGACAAACACTCCATGATTACATTAATCATGTAAAAAAGATAGCTGAACCCAACTAATTGGCACAGGGCTAATGACAATGATGATGATGATGGTGGTGTAAAATAAATATTAAATCATTTAGGGCTTTTTCTCTTACTTCATGTTGTTTTTTTTTCATCCATCATTCACCCACATTTTTAATAGGATAAAACTTATTCATGTTCCACTTTTGCATTTTACTAGGTTTGCAGATGCTTTTGAGGATCAAATTAGGTCAGCTGTGGAAAATGCTATTACAAAAAAAATTACTGCGGGGACAGGAAAGCTTGACTCATTGTTGCAGTCTCTACCAAAGCAAATTAATATGGCTAATATTGCACCATTAAATGTAACTTTTGTTGAAGACCCTGTGGTTCGAAATTCTTCTATTGAGTTCTATATTAATGGCTTGTTTGTTCAATCAAGTAGAGAGTTGGTAGCGAGCTATCTGCATAAGCAATCTCCAGTTTATTCTGTTTACTGTGGCAGTACATTAAAGATGGTAGGGATCTCAATCAATGAAGCAGTCTTTGATTCTGCGTCCATGGTGTTATTTGAGGTAACAACTTGCCTTGTGATGGTTATTTAGCCAAAATATTATCTCTTTTATGATAATTATATTTTAGGGGGAATTTTCCTTAAGTTTTTAAGTTGGCTTTTATTTATTTTATAGTATTTTGTCTAATTTGTAATATTTTTAGGATGGTCCCATATTAAAATTTTAGTTTTATTTAGAATTATTTGTGATACAAGTATACTCTTACTTCTCACTTGCATATAATAGGATTTTGCTATTTGCAAACCGTTTTAACCCTCCTCCCTTACTCTTGTCATATGTCCTTTGACGTAGTTATTGTCTAACAGCATCTCGTTTTAAATTTCCTACATTGATCATTATTGCGTGTCTGATAATAACCCGATGACGTTAGTTGTCAAATAATAATCAAATTGAGGTATTTCAATAGATGCCTTGTACTAGTTTTCGGGATCTTTCCAGTAACAAGGTATTAGAAAATAACTAGATTGAAGGAGGAAACTGTAGAGGTTTGAAAATAAATATCTTATTCCAAAAAAAATTGGATTAAAAAAAAGATGAAAATCAACTCTTAAACCTTAGATGAATTTCCTTTATAGTTATTATTATTATTATTGTTTTAATAATGCCATTGTAGATGAGATAATGTGATTTCTATTGCTGGTTATATCCTGTAAATTGAAATACAAGGACTTAAAACAGCTTAATATTATATGCTGGGATCCATATGTCCCAGTGTTTGTATTGGCGTATGATCAAATGGTGATGTCTAAAAGCATCTTAATCTGGAAGATCTGTTAATGAAAAAAGAAATAATTATCTTCGTGCTTATATGGTCGTAATCAGCCTTACCTAAGTTATTACGGTTCAGCTTTTCTAGTCGCTCAGTTCCATTTTTTCTTGTTTATGAGCTATTATGCCTACACTTACGGGGCCTTCTTCAAGCTTAATTTTTTTGAATGATCGACAAAATTTAGTTGGGGCTTCTGAATGTCATTTTGTGCCCTGCAGTGCTATTACTTGAGATGTTAGCACAGGCATTGGCATAACTAGTTGTTTAATCTTAGCAATACAAGATTCTTGCATTTAATTCTTACCTCCAAGTAACATTTTGTCTCATTTGATTTTGCAACCTGAGGACATAAAAGGCTGCTGATTAAAGAGCCAAAGTAGTCTCCTGACATTCCACATTGGGTCATTTTAGTCCCTGAGTTTATAAAAGTGTAAACTAAGTCATCAGACTGTTTTAATTGGGGGTAAAATAGTCTTTAATTGTGGATTATTTCAGCTTATATTAAAAAATTCTGAGGATTAAATTGACAATTTTATAAACTCTGGCACTAAAATGACCCTATGCAAAAAGTCAGCGAAGCATTTCAACACTTTTCTCCAGTAAAAAAAAAAAGTAGCACAAGTACCTAGAAGAATTAGCTCGCTTGTTCTTTTACCATTTTCTATCTCTAGTAGCATGCATTAATTTTATATTTGCGTTGTTTCAGGAAGGATTGTTTCATTGGATTGTTGACAAAGTCCCTGATCAATCTCTTCTAAATACTGCCAGCTGGAAATTGATTATTCCTCAATTGTACAGAAAGTACCCAAACGATGAAATGCAGCTGAATATTTCATTATCGTCCGCTCCAGTGGTGGATATTACACAAAAAGGTTTCGTTGCGACCATTTTCTTCGACATGCTAGTTGAAGTCTTTGAGGGTAACACAACAATTCCAGTGGCTTGCATATCTGTGGTATGCTTCTTTCATGCAACTACTCAGTTATTTCTTATGAATTTTGTCTTGTACTTTTTTTTTTCACTTTCTTCTAGCACTCAGAAACATTGTTTATCACATAAACATTGAGAGTATCACAATATGAACAAATATTTAGGGAATTCTTTAATTTTCAATGATCAATTGATTTGTGTTATAGGGGCTTAAAAAAACAATGAATATTCTCTCAATTTTGTTGCATGCTGAAATGAAATATTTCAAGTACTCATTTCTATCCTAATTGATCACTCAATATATGGCATTGTGATACCGGAGTTAACCTAAACCATGACGCAAACGATACACATTTTATTGTTGATTTCAAAAGGCTTACAAGGACAATGATGCAACAATAACACGACACAGATAATGATAAATGCAACTTGCAAAAATAGAAATAAAAGTAAATAATAAAAGGCAAAATATTTCTCTCGAGCAAGTGCGGTAGATCCAGAGTGGAAGGGGTTCCGAGATGTGCTCAAAGGGTGGTGGCTTGTTGGGGGATGCAGAGACGACCAACGAATGGGGAGGGCAGCTACTTCAAAGGATCTGCTGACTGGCGGGGGTCGGTGCCGAGGTACGGTTGTCGCTGGCGGGACGCAACTGACCTGCAGTCGCCCGACCTACAAAGGGGAGGAGTCACACGATTGTCCTAAGTAGAAACAAGCTCTGGCGGGATCTGTAGGTGCTTGGGGTGAGCAGGAAGGGTGGATATCGGCTCGTCGATGCCGAGTAAAGGCGTTGTCGGAAGCTGCGAGTGATTGGGGGAGAGCATGAGAGCAAACAACAACTCATCTATGCAGAGGAAGGATGCTAGCATGAGATATGAGTGATTGGGGCAAATAGGGAGGGTGATCAACGGCCTGTCTGTGCGGGAGTGGGATACCAGCAAGGTCTACGAGCGTCTGAGAAGAGTTGGCAAGATTGGTTCACCTAGGGGGTCACCACGAGGGGTTGGGATGGCTACTGAGGATGGAAGGGACTGTATGGGGATAACAACACCTTGGGCAAGGTACAACCAAAGCAACGCTTGCCATCGGATACAACCCTCAGATAGGAAACACCTTGGCGGCACACCTGAAATAAATGAAGGATCAAAACTATCTAGTAATCAACACACCACAATTATAAATAAGATGGGAGTAGAAGGTAGACTAGATAAGTAAGAAAAATAGGCATGGATTAAAGAAGAGTGGACAGGAAAAGGCAGGAATTTGAAATGCAGCCCAAGTAGGAATGGAAGAATTAGGAAGGAGAAAATTAGAGCATGAAATGGAGAGGGGAGTAAACTTTTGCCCTAATTGTTTCTGGTCGGTCTGGTCCAGCAAGAAGGCTGGATCGATCATGCTTGCGCCGGCTAGAATCCTTGTGCTCCGTGTCAGTCTCCCGAGGTCGGGGGAGTTTCGACCTCATTCGTTGAAGATTCTGATTTCTTATTGTATGGAGTTAAATTTGCGACATTGGATGTTGCCGAAATTTTAAAATCGCTTGGTAGGCCAATTTTGTAAGCATTGTCATTCAGCTTTTTAAGTATGTGGAAAGGTCCGCCGGCTCTTGACTTGAATTTGTTATACGCTCTTGTGGGAAATTGCTCCTTTAGTCGTATCCACACGAGCTTGAAATGCTACCTTTTTTTGGACTTGTTTGCTTGGATTTGATATTTGTGATTTTGTTTTGTAATCGCCTTCCCAACTTCCTCATGNATCTGGTGATAACGTTCGATGACATCCTCACTGATCTCTGATGTGGGTAAAAGCGAGACCAACTCAAGGGATGTAAGCGGGTTGCGCCCGTACACAATTTCAAACGAAGTGTCTCGTAGTTTGGCTAGTGGATCTGTTGTAAGCAAATTTAGCTTGCGGAAGAATGAGATCCCATTGTTTGATGCTTTTTCCCACGAAACACCGCAGAAGATTTTTAATACTCCTATTAACTCCTTCGGTCTGGCCATCTATTTGGGAGTGTGCCGCAGAACTGAATTTAAATTTTGTACCTAACTTTCCCCATATGGTCCTCTAGAAGTGGCTCTAAAATTTGACGTCTCGGTCGGAAGTGATGGCACAAGGAATGCCGTGAAGTCTCACAATCGTGCAAAAGTACAAGTTAGCAATATGAGATGTGTTTAGTGTTTGGTGGAAGGCCATGAAATGCGTCATTGAGAATTGGTTTACTACTACCATCATGGTGCTCTTGTTTCTTTGTGTGTATAGGAGTCTTACAATAAAGTCCATGCTTACGTCGACACATGTCGCCTCAGGTACCGGTAGAGGAGTTTATAATCTCATAGTCTGCCTGCGAGTTTTAGTTATATGACAAATCCTATATTGTCGGATGTGTCACTCCAAATCTCTCGTCAGTTGGGGTCGTAAGAAGTGTTCTCTCACTATTATGAGAGTCTTATGCATGCCAAAATTCCAGTCAATTTGTTACTGTGGTTCTCTTATACGATGTCCTCTCTTAGTGAACATCGAGGAATGCATAATTTTTTTTTGTAGAACAAGTAGCCATCCATTTGATAGTACTGCATTGTAGGTTTCTCCTGACACAGTTCCCAATTTCGTGAAAGTCTTCGTCTATCTCATGTTAAGTCTTATAATCTCAAAGACTACAACACGAGTTTTCATTGGATGCGAATAGTAGGTGATGACAACTTAGTGTGTCTATGGCGCGGTTCTAACTCTCAATTTTGTTTTTGAGAACAAATTGGAATAAAAGCTAAGAATTCCACCCGCGTAGCATGTCGCTCTTTTAGTTTGCTCTGAGTTTTTAAAAATTTTAAAGCTCAATGATCTGTGAGGAGGGTGAACTCATTTCATGATCTGTGAAGATGTGTCGTAGCAATGATTGGTCTTTCTGGTTCTGACTGCAAGACCCACTGTATGACCAACATTTTCGTTTTCATCCTCTTGAAGTTGAAGTGCTTCTTCCACACCATCCTCTGACTCGTCTTTCTCTATTTCCTAAACGACACCTTCAGCGAACGAGACAACTCGTCTTGTGGGACAGTTGACGGCAATGTGGCAATAACCGTGACACCTAAAACACTTTCATGCAGGAACTGTCCTGGATGAATTACACTTTTCTGCTTCGTTCTACTCGGGGTGGTCTTCTCGCTTCCTGGTATTGACTTGTCAGCTTCGGAAGTTGTCTTGTCGACAGACGTGGCTTTAAGTGATGGATTGAATGTTGACTGTTGTCGGAAGGAAAACTGTGACATGGTATGCTTTTGCTTCCTTTCCACATTTAATGCTTGGTCTGGACATCGCCCACCGTCTAGTATGGTTGTAGTTGAACTACGTTGCTAATGGCGGGTTTTAGGCCCCCCATATAATGAGTGATCATGTGCTCCTCTAGCTCGACTAACTCTCATTTCATTTGTAATCAGTCAAACTTCTCAGTGAACTCATTGACTGAAAGGTCTCACTGCTGCAGGTTGTGGAGTCTGAGAAACATATCCTGACGATAGAGTGATCTTGCCACTTCCATCTCGTTTGTGTTGCCGCTGTAGATTTTCCCACCATAATGAAGTGTTTCCCTTCAATTTGATAGCTGCTAGTTTAACTTGTTTATCCTCAGGTGCGATAGTGAGGTGGTAGGTACTTCTTTTGCATAGCTTTTTTCATTTTGGCCCATAAAGTGAGCTTACCGCTTTCGTCTCGTCTGCACTGCTGTTGTAGATTTTCCCACCATAATAAAGTGTTTCTCTTCAATTTGATAGCGACTAGTTAAACTTGTTTATCCTCAGGTATCTCTTGTATTCAAATATGCGTTCGACCGATTGCAACTAGTCAATGAAGTCATCGGGATCTATGCTTCCGTGAAACTCCAGTACGTCCATCTTGATGCCAAAGTTCTGGTGGGCACCAAACGGGGGCTCCTCTCTTGGCCTCCTTTGATAGTGAATGTCAAAGTGATGTGATCGATTTTCATCGTTGTTGAAGTCTTCAGGGTGAAATGGATTTAGATCGTTATCGTAGTCTCCTCTTCGACTCTTGACGTTGCGGTTGAGGGTGATGTTGCCTTTTGCTACGCCATCCATCTCAGCCAGTTGCTGTTGCAGATGGCAAATCCATCGTTGTATTTCTTTCTTGGTTGGGTCTGGCGCGTATCGGCATGGCAACATGAGTGGGTGTGATTCAAAAAGAGACGAGAGAAAGGAGAAGGCAAGAAAAGGAAGGAAAAGGAACAAAAAAAATTGAGTGCTTGGGTGGGGACAGATACTGGGAAACTATAGGCTTGGACTAGGGTCGGGCTAGCTCTGACACCAACCCAATTCATGATGCAAATTACACATATTTTATTGATAATTTCGAAAGGGTACAAAGACGACGCTATAAAAATAACAGAATACAGATAATGATAAATGCAACTTGCGGAAATATAAACAAAAGTAAATAATTAAAGGCAGAAACAACGCCCTCGAGTAGGTGCGGTAGATCTAAGAGTGGAAGGAGCTGTGGAGAGGTGCTCAAAGGGTGGTGACCGATTGGAAGATGCAGAGAGGACGATGGAAGGGTAGGGCAGTGCCGATCAACGGATTGGCGGGGGCCGTTGGAAGGTACAACGGTCACTAGCGGGACGCGACTGACCTGTAGTCGCACGACCTGCACAGAGGAGTCGTGCGGCTGTCCTGAGTAGAAGCGAGCACTAGCGGGATTTGTAGGTGGTTGGGGCGAGAAGGAGGGGTGAACAACGGCTCATCTGTGCGAAGGAAAGGCGTTGGGGAAGCTTCGAGCAACTAGGGACGGGCAGGAGAGTCTCCATAGCTGGGATGGTTGTTGCGGATGGAAGGGATTGGACAGGGATAACACCTCCCTTGGCGAGGTACAATCGAAGAACTGCTTGCAGTCGGATACAACCCTCCGAAAAGGAACGCCTTGGCGGAACACCTGAAATCAGAGAAGGATTAAAATTGTTTAGCACTCAGCACACCACAATCATAAATAAGATGGGAGTATAAGCTAAACTAGGTGAGTAGGGAAAATAGGCAAGGATTAAAGAAGAGTGGACATGAAAAGGCAGGAATTTGAAATGCAGCCCAAGTAGGAATGGAAAGATTAATAAAGAGAGAAATTAGAGCATGAGATGGAGAGGGGCGGAAGATTGTTCTAGCCGGTCCTGTCCGGTCCAGCAGTAAGGCTTGACCGGTCATGCTTGCGGCAATCAGAACCACTGAGCCCCGCATCAACTTGCTTGTGAGTAAAAGCCAGCCTGAGCTCGAAGTTGTTGGGGAAAAAGCAATAGATGCGGCTGTTTGGTTGTTTGTGGTGCCCATTATTCACTTAGTTGGAAAGTTTTATAGAACTTTTTCTTGTTTCAGCTCTGTTGGATTTAACATAACTGCTTGTCGTTTTTATCTATTAGTTTAATCAATCACAGAACACCCCAACTTTGTGATCATTATTAGAGAAACTTGATAGTTATAATATCATGCTTAGCTTAACTTTTTTTTATTAAAGATTGGATGACTTGTGGAATACTGAGACTTTGTTGTGTTTGCAAATGCAATCATCACATCTGTTTTGGAGCTTTTTGAGTGGATTTTTTATGGCTATGAAAATTATATGCAAATCTCATTTAAGGCGTATGGGGTTCATATATCTATAGCACTAATCCTTGGATGAGCAAAAAGAAAAAGGAGGTCTTGTCAAACATTGGGTCCAAAAGGCTATACAGTCCAGCAACAGAGTATAATGTAGGAATTTATTTTCAACTCGTGCGATAGGCCTTAAGAGTCTAGAACAAATAAATAAATTTGATATTTAAGAGGAAAGATTCATATTATGTGTAAATAAAAATGTATAATTATAAATTTAAGAAATGAAATTTTTTTAATTAAAAAAATATTTTAATAGAATTTCTGTTAGGAAAACAAAAAACATCAACTAATGGAATGGAAAGCTAAGAAATTAAATATATTTGTAATTAATACAAAAATTAAATATAAATCTAAGCAAAGAATTACAATTTATGCAAATTGAAACAATATTGTTGAATGTTCTGCTCTTGTAGTGAGGATCAACCATTTTACTCTATTGGATTTGTTAAGAGAAAAGCCAAATGAGTTCTTAATAGAAACTCAATATATAAGTTTAATTATTAAAGCATAAACATCAAAGTACATGACATGCAATATGAGCAATAATAATGGCACAATTTATAATATAATATCAATATACCAAATTTCATTATATTGTCTGGCTAAAATGATATTACATGTCATGAATGATTAAAAATATCAACTGCTTAATAATGATTGACTGTACATCGATGGCTATGATCATTCATATGGTAAATTGTATTCAATGAATTTATATGGTAACATTTTTATGTACAATTGCATTAGCCATATTGATATGTATGGTGTTTCAGCTATTCATCATAATAGCCTTTATATTTATATATTTACATAATTGTTCTGCCAAGATATCCTAACAAAAATAGAGTTTTAAACGCCTAATGGAGTCTAATATCTCCCAGACCCCAATGCACTATGTTGGCCTGTCAACCCGTCTAGCAAATGATATTACAAAATGCTTTACTGACATTACATTCATCAAATACTCGTAGATGTTTATATTTAAAAAACGTTATAATAACTTTCTATAAGCAGTATGCTTAGATCTTATTACACATTAAGAAGAACAAGGCTTCCTAGTGAACTTTCTGCAAAATACAAATAGGAATTATTAGATGACTTCACTAACTTTCAAAACTATATATAGTTATGCCTAATTAATGTTTGAAGTCATAATGATCTTGATTAAAATTACAATCCACTTTTAATAAAGCATTATAAGTAGTCATGATTCAATTATTGATAATTTAATCATTCAACGCCAAGTTATCATAATTAAATACTATAAAAAAATTTAATGATCATAATTAAGCTTTAATTATAATTAATATATATTTTATTATTTATGCATTAGTTTTAAATAGCTAATCATTCTATTTTGTTGTGCTAAGATGATGAGTTCTTCCACTGCCCACCTTGCATGAACTTTGATTTGCTGTTTCTTTAGATCATTGCATCCTTTAACATGTTATTAGAAATTTTTGGTGTTTTTTTACAGGATTTAACCATATCAGGTGATGCTGACATATCGGGGAATAAACTAGTTAGTAGAGCTCATCTAAATGAATTCTCTCTATCATTGAAATGGAGTGAAATTGGTAACTTTCGAATGTTTCTGGTTCAGGTGAGATCTCTGTACTTCTCTTTTTCATATCTAACAAACCTTGCATCATTTATGTTCTATGTGTGTAATTTATGTTCTACCTATTATGAACCTATTAATGCAACTCATCCAAACTATATCCAGTATATTTTATATTCTGGATATTATGAAACCACTAACACAGTTAATTTAACTAGGGTACAAACAATTCTTGATGTGAGAATCATTGATGCCATGAGTTTAAATTCGGTTTGCGACTGATGAATTGTTGATGATAGTGAAATAGTAACATTAAGATGACAGCTATCAATTATCAGTCAAGTTATTTTATAAGCATTTCAATCTTAAATGTATAAGATGATTAATTTATGTGATGATTATTTTGGATAATTTGTTGCTGGCTAACTTTTCCTTGTATATTACCATTTGGGGCATTTACATACATACCATCCAATTGTATGTATTACATATCTAACATTTAAACTTTACTTTTCACATTCATATTATCCAAATCTTTCATATCACATAAAACATTCCACTATTTTAACATTCAAATAGTGAAATACACCTTTTTATGCGTAAATAACGTCGCATATATTTAAAAATTGAAGTTTTGGTGTTAGATATGTAAGTACATAAGAATTGAGTGGTATGTATGTAAATCTTCCATTACCATTTTGAATAATTATCAACAATTCAGTCTTCAAAGAGTGGTTGAGAAGCTTACTAGTCACCTATTTCTCATACATCTCATTTTTTTTTAACTTCTTTTACAGGGTGTGATGAGGGTTTTTCTGAACACTGTTGTTATGCCCTACATTAATATTCACCTCCGTAAAGGATTTTCTATACCTTCTTTCCATGGATTGGCTCTTCAAAATGCTCAATTAGTGACCACAAACTCAAACATTATCCTGTGCTCAGACTTAACTTTTTTCAACTCCAGTTTCATCACAGATATGTACAAAGCATAAAAAGTTGAAGTAGCAAAATCCGGTAAAGTTTGTAAATTTGAAGAATGTCTATTCTCATTCTGCAATTATTTAGAAGCCAAGCCTGTACAGTTAGCACAGGAGTTATCTTGTTTTGTTTAGTTAGAACGAAGCTCCACTCCTTGAATGAATTATAAATATTTGTTTCACTTAATTAGTGGTGTATGAAAATGAGCTGACAAGCACATGTGCATGCATATGGAATATCACCTTTGAAGGGAGTGTGCTTTTGCAGAGGTTAAAATTGTAAATAAAATGTTTTAACTTATTTTAAACTTTGACTTCAAATTTTACTTTTCTTGGATGTAAAAATAAATGAAATCGCCAGTGGTGCCAAAAAAAGGTGATTGGAGTTCACATGCAGCTTTTCTTTTGACCATCTCTGTTGACCTTCTTCAACCTCCATGTGAGTGGGAGTGGTGTGCAATAACTGTAGGACAATAAAGTTTCTTTACTTTAGGTTGTATATTCTGCTCAGCTGGTTTAGAACTTATTAATTATTATTGAATCATATTAATATTATAAAATTATATTATACAAAGATTTCAGTTAGGGGTGTAAATGAACTTTATTGATGTTTGATTTGGCTAATAAGCTTTTCTTTTAATTATTTGTTTAACTTGTTTATTAATCTAGCCAAATATTGATGCAAAACAAATTAAAGTGATAAATAGGACAATAATGAAAAGATAATGAAAATTTTATTGAATGGCAAGATTAATATAATTAGTTATTTTTATTTCTAGGAGGATTGGTTGACTTTTCACATGTTTCTCATATGGTTTTTGGTTGGGCCTCTTCACTTTTGAAGGCATTTTGAATGGCATTCATAAATTAAAGGTGTCTTCAATTGAAGCCTAAAGCTGTTTTGGATTTGGATCCATATTTACAATATATGATGTGTATGAGTAGCTCGATCGGTTTTCTTTGCTTGAAAATGAAACTTGAGCTCTAGATATTGTGTCGGAAGGTTTGATTCAATGTAAAGTACAAATGATAACACATGAATCTCGATGCAAGTTGTATGGATAAATTTTTTATAGTTAAAGTCGAGATCATTTCGGCGTTGATTTTAGCAACTGTATAGACGAATTGAATATTGTAATGATACGAGCCTAACTATAATAAAAATAATTGGATCTAAGCTCTAATGAAACATTTTTTGAAGAATCAAATGCTTGCAATCAGATCGAGTCTTGAAGAGAGGAATCCAACGAGATTGAGATCAAGTTCAATCAATTATGATATCATTAAAATATTAAAATATTAAATGAACGAGATCAAGATCAATCAATTTAGAGAGGAAATTATTTGAATTCCATTTTTTCAGCCCTCCAAATGAACCGTCAAAATATTTATGGAGTCATTGATATTTAGCATTTATGTGACAAACATTATATAATTGATTTACTCAAGTAACATAAACTTTTTTGTTACTTTTACATAAAATATTTGTATTTTAATTTTTCGCATGATACTTTAGTTTCTCAATCATGTTAATATATTTATATACATTAAAAAGTGTATTTTAGTATATTATTTTTGTATCTCAATTATGCAACATTGCACTTGATTTGCCTCATAATAGCAAACAGGAGAATATGCTCAAAATTTTCTTTCAGATCGGAATGATTTGAACTTCATTTGGGCAACGATTTAACAAAACTTCAATGAGCAATGAGGCCATATGTGAGAATCGAGTTGTGTTTGAGAGAGAGAGCGAGATTATGTCTGGGACTAAAATAAAGATGTTAAAAAATCAGCCGCATGATACGAGCAAATATTATATATGTGCGGTTTACGTACGCCCAACGACACGAATACAATGGGTCGTAGTTTTTTTTTTTTTTTTGCCCTTCTAAGCCATCGATGCACATACGGGAGGACGTATGTAATATTTTTTCAGATGATGCAAACCTTTGTTACTACTTACCAGGCATCATCAAAAGCTATGTTATTTCATATGGGATAAAGCTGTTCTTTTTGGTATTTATTTAGTGAGGGCTTTTTTTAATTATTTTTTTAATGGCAGTCAGCAAAGTTTATGGTACAGCTATCCTTAAGATTCTCCATAAGCTATATTTTATTATCTCATATGATATGATCATTTTTTTTAAGTGGTGGGGGATCAATTATACAATAATAACAAAAGTGTAGCGACTATTCATGACTTTTGAAAATTAATTTTGTCTTTAGTTAGGGGGCTATCAATCTTTTCACTGTTTTATTATATTTAGCAATATTTTAAAACTATTGCTTTGTGCTGCTTGATATGAACAATAAAACAGAATCAGCATTAACTGCTGAAGGAAGATAAGCAAGCTATTCATATCACTGCAATTAGGGGTGTAAATGAGGCGAACACGAGCGAGATGAGCGAGACGAGCGAGCCTAGGATCAGCTGGTGTTCGGCTCGTTTATATTTCGAGCTAAAAAAGTGTGTTCGTGTTCGGCTTGTTTGTTTAGCGAGTCGAACACGAGCCGTTCACAAACAAAGAGTCATTTTGACAACTTTAATCGCGTAGTCATTAGATGTTAAAGATTGAGGCAATATTTGAAATATCATTTGAATATAATTTAATAATTTTTATTCTATTTTTTTCATTAATACTTCTAATTGATTATAAATCTTTATAGCCTTGTAGTCAACTGAATTTAAAAAAAAGAATATTCATCAAAGATATATATATATATAT
>JXCR01146883.1:47541-65740 GCA_002079205.1 Phalaenopsis hybrid cultivar | reverse complement strand
AAAATTATTTTAAAAAAGAAAAGAAAGAACTTAATTTTATTTGTCCTCACTTAACTATATTTTTAAAAAATTTAAATTTAACATGACCTTTGGTATTAGGGGTTAACTTTGGATAACTATATTTATGTTTCTACATATATAGTAAATTTAAGTAAAAAAAATTCAATAATAAAGGTTAATTCTAGAGACTAAGATATTTGGTAAAAGAGAACAAGACTATATTTTCTATTTTTAGTAGAGGAACTTGTATTTTTTAAGTATTAAAAATCTTAAAAGATTCATGTAAAAAGAAAAGAATTAAACTTTATAAGTGAAGAAATGTAAAAAATTTCTAACTTTAAGAAGAGGATAGTGAAGTTCAAAATCATTAATGGCTATCCAAATATAATAATCTTCACATACATTAAAAAAAAGAAGAAAAAAGAAAAGAAAAATGGGATTAACAATGATCCTGAAAAGAAAAGAAAAAAAAAAGATGTGGGGAGAAGCTTGAGGAGATACCTAATTAAAAATTGGCTTCAATTGAATCAACTTAAGGAAAAAGACTTGAACACATTTTCTAAACTTTTTATTTGAGTATTAGCTTAATTATTAGTAAAGTTTTATGAAGTTCTTTTTCATATGAATTTTTTAAGTGACTTTAATATGACAAATTGTAATTTTTCTTGAAAGAAATAGAGGATCAGAAATCTTAGGCTTAATTACTGAATATCCTAGCACCTTTAGTATTAACTAGAGTTGTTTTGAATTTTTCTTAAGTTATACTATTATGTTTAGAGAACTTAAATATGGAATTCTAGAAGTTAAATTCTATACCATAAGTCATATTTTTATACAGTAGAGGAGTTCCTTGAGGACAAGTAACATGTAAGTTTGGGGGATTTTGATACACTAAAAATATATGCATTTTTAGACCCATATTTTATACCAGGACAAGTAACATATAAGTTTGGGGGATTTTGATACACCAAAAATATATGCATTTTTAGACTCTTATTTTATACTTATTTTTGATGATATTGCACCTTAATGGAAGGTATTTTGATATTTTCTTGCAGGTTGTTGATTTTTAGGACTTAAAGCAAAAATGAAGAAAAAAGGATGGAATTTGGTGTCAAAATGACGTTTTTGAAGAAGTACTCAATGCCGACTGCGCCAAGGGTAGCGCAGACAGCGTAGAACAATAGAACAACTGAAATTTTTACTCAGCACCGACGGCGCCAGAACTAGCGCCGACAACGCCAAAGGCGGTTCGGACCCCGTTTCTAGAAGGTTCGATGTATTTGGTCGATTTTTTAATAGATTTTGGAGGCACCTCTTGGAGAACCGACCTTGGGATTTATATAGGGCCAAAATTCATTAGGAAAGTGACTCCTTTTTTGCTTCGACATTCCTCAACGCTCCATTTTCGTAATTCTTCATAATTCATCTTCATTCCACCACCATATTGGAGTCCATTAGTGATTTTTCTTTTCTAGTTTAGAGTTTGTGTGATAAGATTTAGTGTGAAACTTTTGTAAGAGTGTTGGAGAAGGAGAAAAGTGAGAGATATCTTCTTCATGCATTTCTAAGGAAAGGCTACAAGGGATTTATTTTGAGAAAGAGTTTCATATAATTTTTCTTTGTTTATTAGTGTTGTATGAACTTTCTTTTATATATGAAATTTATATTTTTTTGTGTCTTTCTCATAAAGTTTGAGTAGTTCACTTTATCTTTCTCCTTACTATGAGATATGGTGAAATGAAGAGATAATATGATGTGCCAATATTAGAATAAAAAATAAATTGTGATGATTTTTCAACTCGAAAATTAATTTAAATTTTGATTTGGCCAATTGAATTGTTAAAATATGTTGTGAAACATAAGATCCGGGAAATGGAGTATGAGTTCTACAACAGAGTGAGGATCACATTTGATTTCATGGAGGAGAAATTTGTTCATGGAATTAAGTGCAAATAAATAGGGAAATAATCTTTGTTGGGTGTAGAATTGGAGAATCTTTAGGGTGATAGACTAAAATCCCTAATTCGGTTTTAGTGTTTAAAAACTAAAGCGAGAGTTAGCATTCAGGTGAAGGGAAGTGGGAGCTATGGAGTGGGAGCCGGTATCCTCCTAGCCTAGCCTCGGATTTAAGGACTAAACCTAGGATTAGCCTATGATTTTTTATGCACTGTATCAGGGTAGAGAATTATAATTGCTCCTATTTGGCACAAAATATATTATGAATATTTATCTCATCTCATTTCACCAGAACCTCATTGTAGTGGAAATGTGTTTTTTCACATAAGAAATCTTCATTACATAAACATAGTTAATAGATTAGTATTTACTTTTTAAACTTTGCATTTCTTTTTTGCTGATAGTTAAGTACTTTAGTTTTGATAACATCTCAACATTCAAAGTTAGTGACAGTGATTTCATTTGATTTTCTGTAAATTTCCTAGTAAAACTTATAATTGCCAATTTACACCTTCCCTGTGGGATCGATATTTGGGGCTTAAATAGAAAGTCCTTTATTACTTGAGAATGAAACGTATACTTGCGTAGAATCTCATTATTGATTGCATATAATTATATATATTTTACACAACTTACTTTTCATATAAGGATCAAGTTTTTGGCGTTGTAGTAGTGTCAACGTCATAAATCCTTACATATAAAAAATTGGGATCATAACTTGAGAGGTAGGCGCTTAAGCGCCACTTATCCACACTTAAGCGTCGGTTCGCGAATGGGTAAAAGTGAAAAATAACCCCAAAAATCTCCATTTTTACTCTCGTCGTCACCTTTAACCTCTCGAGTTCGTGAATTGGAAGTCTAAGGGAAGCCATTTTGTGGAAATTTCTTGGTTGAATTGAGCAAAATTTGCTAGATTTGGATTACTTAAGGTAAGAGCTTCACTTCTATGTAAAAATTTTGGATTTTCACCATGTATTTTGAGTACATTTGGAGAAACCTGAAAATCACTATTCATGGTGAAAAATGAGGAAAAATCTATGGAAATTGCATAAGAAGTGTAGTTTATGCTTATAGAAGTTTCGTTTAGTAGATTAGACTTGATTTTTGAAGTTATTGTGGAATTTTATGAAATCTGTAGAATGGCACCAAGAATGAAGAGGAGTAAAGGAAAAAAGCTCAAGATATGTATAGTGATGCTCTACAATCACGAAAACTTATCCAGGAGTGATGTTTCAAGAATCCAAGTGGATCTGTCAAAGATCTGATCATTCGCCGACAATGGGAATGATTCTGTTGTTTTTCTACTGTGGCTATTATTTCTGCAGTTAGAGAGTTTTATGCAAACCTACCCGATGCTGAAGATGATCGAGTCATGGTTAGAGGAAAATTGGTACATTTTTCATCGGAGGTAATCAATATGTTTTACCATCTACCACCTGATACTTTGTGTTTTTATGAGAATTATAGTCCTACTGAGACGAAGCTAGAAGAGATTATTTCCTATTTGACTGTTGGAAGTGGACTATGAAAATCACAAATGAGAGAAGTGTCAATTTTCCACCTCGAAGTTAAGTGCACCTTCAATGGCGTGGCACTATTTTATTTTAGCTCGTCTATTACCAACAAATCATCTCAGTGAAGTTACCAGAGAGAGAGCAATGTTGAACTATTGCATTTAAGAAGGCAAGCTCATCAATATTGGAGCTTTGATTTATCAGACTATCATCAGTTCTGCCACTATCGTTACTACTGTAGGTTTGGGATTTGCTTCCTTAATCTTTTCTTTATGTGAGTAAGCTAGAGTGAGATATGATACCTGAGAGGAAGTACTATTGCATTTGAAGCCAATTACAAGTGTTAATGTGAAGTCATATTCGAAGCATTCTATTTTTGGATGGAGAGTAGGATTTTCAAGGAGTTATGGAATGACAACGTCTGCTGCTTCTACCTTTGCTGCATCTACATTTAGACCATCTACCTCACGAGTTTCTACTTCTAGAGGAGAGTCTATTGAAACTCAAAATCAATTATTTCAGAGGATGATGGACAATATCAATTATAATGTAGATAAGGTATGAAATTTAGAAAGCTTTGCAGATCATATTTATGGTTATAATAGAAGGACAAGTGATTATGACGAGAAATTTCATTCATCTCTAGAAAACCTCATTAGGGGTAACTAAGGAGTGGAATTTCATTCATATTCCAGATACCCTGATTATGAGCCTAAAGATGTCTGGAATAGTGGTGATTCTGAGGATGATGATGAGAAAGAGGACTGATTTATTTTTATGTTTGTAATATGTGATGGACTACGTGGTTAAGACTTGATACATTTGCATTTTTGACTTTGTGATGTGTTGGGGTTTTATTTAATTGTTATTGTGATGTTTGTGCTTTGTTAGTATTTTGTTTTAAGATCTAGGGTAGTAATTGTTGTTGTGTATTGATTATTGTGTTTTAGTTAGTTAGGATTGAACTTATTCCTATGTCTTGGAAAAACCCTAAAATATATAGTATTTTTAGACATATTTTTATACCTATTTTTTAGATATTGCACTTTAATGGAAGGTACTTGTGTGTTTTTCTTTCAGGTATAAGTAAAAAGGTGAAAAATGCTGAAAGGAGTGAAAAATGATTAAATTTGGAGCAAAAATGTGAAAATGGTGCAAAAGAGTTTTGGCGCCTAAGCGTCAGATCTGGCGCTTAAGCGTCGGTGAACAGAAAAGGCCGTGCCTAAGCGCTAGAGGCCCCACGCTTAAGCACCAGAGGCAGTTATTTAACGGTTTAATTCATTTTGCCAAATTTTGAAGGGACATTTGAGCCACCTTTGGCTAAAGAGGGTGGTTGTGACCACTAGAAACAAAAATATGATTAAAAGACTTGTGAAAGGAGGCATCCCTTAGAGAATACATCAAATTGAGACATATTTTGAAGAGTTATCAAGACACCTCTTGGAGATTTATAAAAGAAGGAAGTTGAGACTTTTTAAAGTGTGCTTGAAAGTTCTAAAAAGTGTTGGAAATGGGGAGTTTTGAGAGGTAGTTTTGGAGAGATTTTCACGCACCACAAATTTACTTTATCCTTTTTTGTTTTTAGTTTTATTGTGAGAGTTAAGAGTGTTGTAAAAGAGAAGAGATTCAAAAAAAGTTCAATATTTTGGTGGAGGATTTGAGATAAGTTTTTATTTTTTTGTTTTTAAACTACTTTTTGTTTTAATTGAGACTTCTTGTTGGTTTGACAATAATTTCTACTTTTAAACTAAAGTGTGGTTTTGTTTTCTCCATGGATTTTGAGCAGTTTCCTTTATCTTTCTCCTTAAAATGATAATTAATTAAATTGTTGGATGGAAGTTATGGAGAGTATTAATCTTTAATGTTGGATGAAGTTATGATAATTTAATTCCATGTATTTCATTTACTTCTTGATCTATCCCATCTAGAAGTTAAAATTTATTATGAGAACATGTAAGAACCATGCTGGTATTGTCTTAGTCAACAATTGGAAAAAATCACATGAGATTGTATGAATGAGAATGTAATTCATATAATTTAGAGCAAATAAATAGAGAAATAATCTATGAAGGGTGTAGAGTCAGAGGACTTTAAAGTGACATGTTAAAGCCCCCAACTTAGTTTATTATTTTAGGTTCTGATATGAGATATTTGCCCCCAGGCAAGGGAACTCTAGAGTGAGAGCTAGTATCTTCCCTGCCTAGCTGGTCTTCAGAACTATTCAAAATTTAAATTAGCCAATGTTCTTTATAACATCTCTGGTAAGGGTAAAGAATATTATTGCTTCTATTTAGCATAACAAAATTTGCATACTTCCACAACATAATTCATATACTTATTACTGACTCATAATAAGGAGAAATATATTTTCATATCAAGTACTTTTCTTTTATATAAACTTAAGTTATCTTTAGAAGTTTTATTGTTTTGTCAAAATATCAAAAGTACAAAAAAAAAATTGAATTTTAGCTACTATAAAAATACATATAGTTTAAGTAATTGTCTTTTTAAAATAGAAAATTTGTTGATCAATAGCGCATATTGTTAATTTTTCTTGTGGGTTTGATATTCAGGTCTTAATCAAAAAGTTTTATATTACTTGATAACGATACATATACTTGCGTAGTATTCTAATATATATATAAATTAAAAAGTTAAATTCTTATTTTCTTTAGGATTAAGTGTTTGGTTCTGTTGTAAAGTAAGAAAACATAAGTGAAAAATATCATCAAAAATATTGTTATACTGTTGCATATAAACAATAACGGGATCAGTGACCCAACGATAAAATGTCTTTAAAATTTGGCCTTTGACCATCAAAATATGGTTTCAATTTGTGCCTGTTCACTTTTAATATCTTTCCAATCTTAGGATCTTCAATATTAACATCTTCATACGGATAAACTTTTACAATTTTGAATGGCAATATCCCCCTAAACTTCAGTTTTACAGAAAATATTTTCAATTTTTTTTATATAATAAAACTTCCTGTCCAAGCTCAAATTAACTTTTTATTATCTTCCGCTCATACCCTTCTTTCATTTTCTCCTTATATATTCTAGCATTATCATATGATTCATTCCTAATTTCTTCAATCTCATATAATTGCAATAATCTTTTCAGACCAACATCTTTTAAATCGAAATTGAACTCCTTAATAGCTCAATAGGCTTTATGCTTCAAGTTTACTGGTAAGTGATAAGTCTTCTAAAAAATTAATATATACGAGGACATTCCTATAAATGTCTTATAGGTTATCTTTTAAGCCCATAATGTACTATCTAATCTAGCAGACCAATCCATTATATTAGGATTCATAGTTTTTTTTCCAAAATTCTTTTGATTTTACAATTAGATACTTCTGCTAGAACACTAGTATAGAGATGATAAGCAGTTGCAAATATGAGCTAAGGTTGAACATAAACACAAAGCTCAATTAGAGTTTGAGCTTGAATTTTATAAAACAAGCTCGAGGAGCTCGAGCTTGAATTTTATAAACAACCTCCAACTTGGACACAACCCCAAAAGCTTGATTTGAGCTCGAGCTCGACTTGAGCTCAAATTTTATAGGCAAGCTCAAACATAAGCACAGCCTGCTTGACTCAGTTCAGTTTGTTTGCAAAGCTAATTTGCGGAACTTCTACTACTACTTTCATATTTTTTTGATATAAATTGTACTTAACATATTGATCCACTAAATTCATAGAAATGTTAATTAAACAAAATATATCTTTTAATAATTGATTTATATCATTTTCTTTAGATTGTTGAGCTTGAATTCATAGTGGTTTAACTTGAGATATATTAATAACTTCATTTCTTGTATTTTTAAAATGAAACATTACGTCATTTTTTTTTAACATTATTATACTCTTTCTCATGCCGATCCGATGAAACTTATCCAAGAAAAAAAAATTGTTTTGATATCAAGTGTTCTTTAATGTTTTTTACTGAATAAAAATATATGTTAATGTTTAACTTATATAGATAATTTCCTATAATAAAGTTATACCTTGATCAATAATGGTACCCAAAATACAACCATACTTATTTAGGAAAGGCTTGCGCATGGGTCAATATCATAATCAAGGCTGGAATCAACAAATAGAGCTATGCCCACCCGTCGAAGTGGTCGAGTTGAGCCTACCTATCGAAGTGATCGAGTTAAACCAACCTACCAAAGCGGCCAAACTAGTCCGGTGCAAATCCACCAACGAAAAAAACCATCATTACATAAAATTACAATTGTTCATCCTAATTTATGAAGCCACCTGACACCCACATCACAAATTATTTACTAAGATATCATAGACAAACATAGTATTGTATGGGAAGTAGTTTTCTATTTCTTTCATCTCATGTATTGAGAAAAGGGGGGTCAGAGATTGATGGGGCTTTTCTCTCTAGGTTTCTCTCTTTCTCTCTCTAAAAAGAAGATTCCCAATCTCCCTCCCTCCCTCCCTCCCTCTCAGACACACATAACTAGAAAACAAAAACATTTTCTATGAGCCATACTTGACCACCTGGAGATCATAAGAAAACATAAAGTGGGAAACATGAACTTCAACAATACATCCATCAACTTCTTCCATACCTTACTCTTAGAACAAACTTTACTAGATTTGTATTGACTTACAAACAATACACGATCCCAAGTCTTAAAAGGATTCAACAAAATAACTAAGAAGTTTTTTATTTCCCTTTATGCATTCACAAGACCATTTAAATTTTATCATCACACATTTGTCCATCTCAATACTTGCTCGCTATATAATATAAAATTAAAATAATTAGTTTTTAAGATACAACATTACTACAAAATCATTCTGGTGAGAGAATCATTTCATACACTCATGAACAAACCTCCTACCAAATTATATTAGTCTCAAACATTAATGCAACTAAACATGACATTCAACATTGTTAATACATTTAAAACTTCACAAGTGCCTTAAGGTGCACCTAATAAATTCATAAAATCAATTCTCACATGAGATTCCATTATTTAATGGATCTAAAGTTTAAGGATAAAATAATAGGCCTCAATGGATGAGTAATTGAGTATTAAAAAACATTATTTAAAGCATTCTAGATGTCATACTAAATATATTGTAAGACAAGCATTGAAACTTTAAAGACCATAAAACTATGGGGCATTTACATATATACCACACAATTCTGATGTATTTATATATCTAACACCTCAACATTCATATTTACATGCTTACCATTGAAATCATTAATATCACATTAAGAATATAACAAACATTACCTTTCTAAAAATGAAATACACAATTTCATGCATAGGTTTATTACACCAAACNTCTACTATTAACATCCCCATCTATATCACCATCGCTTTGAACAACGGACCCAAGATATCTAAATCATTCACAACTTTTAATAATTTGATCACCCAAAGTCACACTTCTGCATATTATCTAAAATTAAGTGAAACCTATGAAAATTTGGTGATAGAGACATAAATACATAAAAATTAAGTGAAACCTATGAAAATTTATCTAAAATTATCGAACCATTGAAATCAAGTACTATTAAGTAAATGTGCTGATTTCATTAAACCAATCACCCTAAAATTAATATAAAAATTAAAGAAAAAGAAATAATAATCAAATCAACATTAACTCGACCAAGATATGCTCAAAAAGAAAGCAAAAGGAATACGTTCCTAATATATGACGATATGGACGGGAAAAAACTAATGAAATTTCCATACGATTTCACAAGATAAATGAGTCGATCTTCGATTTCGTATAACCAATCCTTTGGAACACCAAAATGACTATTTGAATTTTATGATCCTTAGAGAAACAATTTAAAGAGATGTATAAAAATACAGCAGGAAGATAAAAATGGTCATAAAAATCTTAAGAATAGTTATATACATACAAACCAATTAATTCCTATGCATTTACACATCCAAAATGTGAACATCAAATTTACANAAGTTTGTCTTTTAGTGATGTCGTAAACAAGAAAGGCTCCAACGGCACCACGGTAGTAGGCACTGGTGATGGCTCTGTATCTTTCTTGACCGGCAGTGTCCCATATCTGTGCTTTCACCGTCTTCCCTTCAATCTGTTAAGTGTGGAAGATTGACAAAGCTGTGATGTTTAAGCATATTCTCATGTCTACGATGTTTGTTTGATCGGTAACCAGAAGTTTTTGCAAGAAACAAGATGTCAAAACAACCTACAGACAACAGTTACAACTTGCTTCACAGAGTAAGATGGGTAATATTTTCATTTGGTTTATGAATTATATTTAAGAGAGCTTTAAAAAACTTGAATGGATGTGAGGTTATAGAACGTGGTCATGGTTTTCATTAGTAGTTGAAGAGGATTAAAAGTGGTTTAGCAGGGGCCAAGCTGTTAGTGTATCATGCGATAGATTATGAAATGGTTCTGCCATTGGCAACGAATTTTTCTTGGAGGAGAGACTTTGTCACCATGCAACTCAAAAGCTAGGCTAGGAGAATGTAACCATTCGGCAAATTAGTCAAAGCAAAACAAGCTAAAATGGTAAGTTACAAAAATGGATCTGGAAATGCTTTGAAACTCGTATAAACTGCTCTGCCATTTACCATGTTATTTGTATCTTTTGAAAGGAGAAAAATCAAGTGTACAGATGAGAAAGAACCACGTCCAAATAATATTTATTAAGAACTAAGAATGTGAATGGAAATTTCTCAAAAGTACCGTGCCCTTTCATCGAAAAATGGCAACAGTTAGATATGTTTGATCCACGTCCTCATTCAGGATTGGTATATCTTTCCTTCAATTTGACTTTAGATTTGTAGAATGCCATAATTTTTAATTACATTGATAGGGAAGAGATTAAATCCTAAGTTCATTAATATTATAATTATTTTCTAACCAATAAACTAATATCAAACTAAAAGAATTAGATAAAATTGGATCAGTGATGCCACTCATACTTGGACTTCTTCTAAGTAAGAAAGGTCTCAAAGTAAAGATGAGCTTAAATTTAAATTTAACGTTTACTTTATCCTTCTGTCTTTCAACTAAGGGAATTTCAGTTAAAATGGCATCAGATCACATGGTTCATTTAATGATGAAAATTCTTATAATTGTTTTTAAAGGCAAGTCAGGAGCTCCACTAGGGTTTCAGATGAGGCAAAGCCATAACACATACAACATTATTAAGGCATATTTAGGCCAGAACCTTGCCTTGATTGAGAGACCCACGCTTACACTTAATGCTTGAGATGACTTAAGTTTCAGAATGATAACTTGGTAAGGGATAATGAAAAAATAGCATCAAGAATAATAATGCTCTTTTGAAAACAAATTGAATCAAATATATGGAATATATGGAAAGAGCAATGGATAAATCGAAAAGATCTCGAAAGATAAAGGAATAAATAGAAGGATATGAAGATAGTGATGGAGAAGAAAGTATGGATGTTGATGAAGGTGACATGATGGAATAAATGGAGGGGCAGAAAAAAACATGAATCTTAAAAAGACGGAATAGATATAAATGAAGAACATATTATCCCTTCAATGCCGCTTTAAAGAGTTTAATTGTAAAAATTTAAGATCAACTATTTAACAAGATTTTCAAATTTTCAATGCAATGAATCTAGAAGAATATTTTTCAAACAAAATTTCATGCGTCAACTAATAGTTTATTTTCCTCAAAATTATTCCTTTCAGTAACAATAAATTATAAGTTGCAAAGCTATTACATTTTTAATGTCTCACTTCAGTCATATGAGCACCTCTTCCAACATCTAGCAGCTTAGGTGTTAGGGTTTTGGTACTTTCATAACAATAGCTTTTAATACAAAGGTCGAGGGCTAAAGTTGCAATGAATGAAAGGCAGCAGCAATTTTGCAGTGCAATAAAAAAAATGCAACTTTAAGAAAACAAAATAATAACTACTTAAGATGCCTTTTTCATGGTTACCTAAATAACAACAAATGCCAATAAGTACCTCTACTATCCCAACTTTGATGATCCTACAAGGTGTTAGATTACAAGTGTTGTAGAATTTCCATTGCAACCATAAAAGTTGCACAATTAAGTAAATAGCATCCTAAGATGGCAAATAACAAGGAATCAGAACAAATCAATAACAAATACAAAAATGGGTTAAAGGAACCATATCTTTGATTTCGTCCTTTTTTTTTATGAAAATACTATTGAAACATTGTAAATCAAAATACACGATGGAAATTCAAACATCTTGGAGAATTAACTTTGGTCATTGACTTTGGGTGATCAAATTATCAAAAGGTATGAACAATTTAGTTAGCTCTAGAGAAGTGTGACTTTGGGTGATCAAATTATTAAAAGGTGTGAATGTCGTAGTAATAGCTCTAGTGACAGAAGTGTGACTTTGGGTGATCAAATTATTAAAAGGTGTGGACGATTTAGATATCTTAGCGGTTCAGAAGCGTGACTTTGGGTGATCAAATTATTAAAAGGTGTGAACGATTTAGATATCTTGGGTCCGTTGTTCAAAGCGATGGTGATATAGATGGGGATGTTAATAGTAGAATTCAAGTTGGTTGGTTGAACTGGAGGAATGTTTCGGGTCTTTTGTGTGATAGAAAAGTACCACTTAGACTGAAAGGAAAATTTTATAAGATAGTGGTGAGACCCGCAATGCTCTATAGCGTTGATTGTTGGCCTTTAAAAGAGAAGCATAATACTAAGTTAAGTGTTTTCAAGATGAGAATGATTAGGTGAATGAGTGGCTTTATACTTAGAGACATAATCAAAAATGAATATATCCATGATAGGGTTGGTGTAGCTCCGTGACAGACAAAATTAGAGAGTCGTCTTAGATGGTTTGGTCAGATTAAACGTCGACCATTTCATGATCTGATTAGGAGAGTAGATGTTTTAGATTCGACTTATGTTAAGAAAGGCAGAGGTAGAACTAGAAAGACTTGGGCTTATCGTATAAAAAATGATCTTAATTTATTAGAAATAAATGAAAATATGACACTAAATAGGACACAGTGGAGAAAAAGGGTTCATGTAGCCGACCCCACGTAGTGGGATTAAGGCTTTGTTGTTGTTGTACAGTTTTCTTTTCCTTAAAAAATAAAATCAGCATCAAACCAGAGTCATTGTTGAGGAAAATAGCACAAGCAATAATGGCATAATGAAATGAAGTGCATGAATACTACTTGCACATCGAATAGAGCTGATGGCTAAGCTGAGTTGGACAAAGCAGTTCACTGTTATTCAGTGATTTGTGACTTATCTGATGGATGGAATGAATCTCTAATCTATGTACAAACTCAGTTTTCCTAGGTGCTCATATTGTGTATATCATAAATCAAGTATCAAATAAATTACGATTTCTGCTCTTAAAAACTGTCGAGATAAAATCTATTTGCAATGAATAGATTACAATCAAAAGTCCCTTTTCAGCAGTTTTTCTGTATGTACTTTAGTCTAGGAAATAGGCAAAAAAAATTTCAGCACAGAGAAAGCCTTAAAAAGATCCTGTCATCGTTCAAACAACAATTAGGAAACAGAAAAATACATAAAAGGAAAAAATGCTTATTTTTAACCATTGTTGAGATCGAACAAATTAAGTCCATAGAAGATTACACTGCTGAAAAATATAATATTGAAAAGATAATAGATGCACAGATCACTCAAATAGAAATAAAAATGGATAAATGCTCTCAACCAAAAAAAATTAACAATGATAATTTAAAAATTGCTTGGGAGTTGGAAAACAAGAGTAAATGAGCACAGCGGTTTTCTAAAACAATACTTCAGACAATTTAATGATGTCAATCATACTCACAGCTGAGATTCATCATTTCCATATATGATCATGCAAATTTTGCAATTGTTAACATTGATAAATCATAATAGTGATTAATCTTAATCAAACATTCATTTGGCATCATGCATCCTCAATCGCCACTCCTGTTGAGCTACATCAGATGCAATATTCTTGTTCAGACTTCATTTTGCACAACTATTAACCATCTTATCATGGTTTGCCCCTTCTCCTTCCGAAATAAATTAAGGGGATTATTTTGCTGGATGTTTCTAAAATGCATGCAACTTAAAAATACAAAATTTAGATGGGTTGGATGCCAATCAAATACAATAAAAACTTTTGTGTTTGTTAGAATTAATTTTTAACACATTAAAATCTCTCTCTCTCTCTCTCTCTCTCTCTCTCTCTCTCTATCACTCTTATGAAGNAGGGGATTATTTGGCTGGATGTTTCTAAAATGCATGCAACTTAAAAATACAAAATTTAGATGGGTTGGATGCAAATCAAATGTCAATAAGAACTTTTGTGTTTGTTAGAATTAATTTTAAACACATTAAAATCTCTCTCTCTCTCTCTCTCTCTCTATCACTCTTATGAATGTGATAGGCTTGGAGAAGGCCACTAAAAAGAGGGGATTTTGGGAAGTTTGTCAAAGAAAGAGGCGCTATAGGAAGAAAGTTACCGTAAAAGGACGGATAAGTGCGACGTGGAGGGCTTGGGGGGTGATTGAAGGCAATGAGAGCTTAGGGAAGGTTATGGTATGCGCGGGAAGGAGAAAAGAAGGTGCAACGTGGAGGAATTTGAGGGAGTTTGGAGGAACGAGAGGTGTTCAAGAGAGGTTGTAAATGATAGAGATGGTGATGCATAGAAATCAATTGAGTTGTTCGATATGCAAACACAGGAAAAAAGGGTATTTAGGGTGTTTTNCCAATAAGTACCTCTACTATCCCAACGGTGTTACATTACAAGTGTTGTAGAATTTCCATTGCAACCATAAAAGTTGCACAATTACGTAAATAGAATCCTAAGATGGCAATTAACAAGGAATAAAAAAAATCAATATCAAATACAAAAATGGGTTAAAAGAGTCATCTCTTCGGTTTCGTCCTTTATTTTTATCCTTTATTTTTATGAAAATACTATCGAAACATTATAAATCAGAATATATGATGGAAATTCAACCATCATGGAGAAATTAACTTTGGTCATTGACTTTGGGTGATCAAATTATTAAAAGGTATGAACAATTTAGATATCTCGAGTTTGTTGTTCAAAGCGATGGTGATATAGATGGAGATGTTAATAGTAGAATTCAAGTTGGTTGGTTGAAGTGGAGGAGTGCTTCGGGCCTTTTGTGTGATAGAAAAGTACCGCTTAGACTGAAAGGAAAATTTTATAAGATAGTGGTGAGACCTGCAATGCTCTATAGCATTGTTTGTTAGCCTTTAAAGAGAGGCATAATGCTAAGTTAAGTGTTTTCGAGATGAGAATGATTATGTGGATGAGCGGTTTTATACTTAGAGACATAATGAAAAATGAATATAACTGTGACAGGATTGGTGTAGCTCCAGTGATAGACAAAATTAGAGAATCGTCTTAGATGGTTTGGTCACATTAAACGTCGACTATCTGATGATCCGATTTGGAGAGTAGATGTTTTAGTTTCGACTTATGTTAAGAAAGGCAAGATAAAGCTAGAAAGACTTACGCTTATTGTATAAAAAATAATCTTAATTTATTAGAAATAAATGAAAATAGGACACTAAATAGGACGCAATGGAGAAAAAAGATTCATGTAGCCGACCCCACGTAGTGGGATTAAGTGGACACAATGGAGAAAAAGGATTCATGTAGCCGACCCCACGTAGTGGGATTAAGGCTTTGTTGTTATTGTTGTTGTTGTTGTACAGTTTTTTCTCTTTAAAAAATAAAATCAGCATCAAACCAGAGTCATTGTTGAGAAAAATAGCACAAGCAGTAATGGCATAATGAAATGAAGTCCATCAATACTACTTGCACATCGAATAGAGCTGATGGCTAAGCTGCTTTGGACAAAGCAGTTCACTGTTATTCAGTGATTTGTGACCTACNGGATACGAAGATAGTGATGGAGAAGAAAGTATGGATGTTGATGAAGGTGACATGATGGAATAAATGGAGGGGGCAGTAAAAAACATGAATCTTAAAAAGACGGAATAGATAATAATGAAGAATATATTATCCCTTCAATATTGCTTTAAAGAGTTCAATTGTATAAATTTAAGATCAACTATTTAACAAGATTTTCAAACTTTGAATGCAATGAATCTAGAAGAATATTTTTCAAATAAAATTTCATGCATTAATTAATAGTTTATTTTCCTCAAAATTATTCCTTTCAGTAACAATAAATTATAAGTTTCAAAGCTATTACATTTTTAATGTCTCACTTCACTCAGATGAGCACTTCTTGCAACATCTAGCAGCTTAGGTGTGAGGGTTTTGGTAGTTTCATAACAATAGCTTTTAACACAAAGGTTGAGGGCTAAAGTTGCAATGAATGAAAGGCAGCAGCAATTTTGCAGTGCAATAAGTAAAATACAACTTTAAGAAAACAAAATAATAACTAATTAAGATGCATTTTCATGGTGACCTAAATAACAACCAATGCCAATAAGTACCTCTACTATCCCAACGGTGTTACATTACAAGTGTTGTAGAATTTCCATTGCAACCATAAAAATTGCACAATTACGTAAATAGAATCCTAAGATGGCAATTAACAAGGAATAAAAAAAAATCAATATCAAATACAAAAACGGGTTAAAGGAGCCATCTCTTCGGTTTCGTCCTTTATTTTTATCCTTTATTTTTATGAAAATACTATCGAAACATTATAAATCAGAATATACGATGGAAATTCAAACATCATGGAGAAATTAACTTTGGTCATTGACTTTGGGTGATCAAATTATTAAAAGGTACGAACAATTTAGATAGCTCGAGTCTGCTGTTCAAAGCGATGGTGATATAGATGGAGATGTTAATAGTAGAATTCTAGTTGCTTGGTTAAAGTGAAGGAATGCTTCGAGCCTTTTGTGTGATAGAAAAGTACCACTTAGACTGAAAGGAAAGTTTTATAAGATAGTGGTGAGACCTGCAATGCTCTATAGCGTTGTTTGTTAGCCTTTAAAGAGAGGCATAATGCTAAGTTAAGTGTTTCCGAGATGAGAATGATTATGTGGATGAGTGGCTTTATACTTAGAGACATAATGAAAAATGAATATATCCGTGACAGGGTTGGTGTAGCTCCAGTGACAGACAAAATTAGAGAATCGTCTTAGATGGTTTGGTCACATTAAACGTCGACTATCTGATGATCCGATTTGGAGAGTAGATGTCGACTTATGTTAAGAAAGGCAAGATAGAGTTAGAAAGACTTAGGCTTATTGTATAAAAAATAATCTTAATTTATTAGAAATAAATGAAAAATATGACACTAAATAGGACACAATGGAGAAAAAGGATTCATGTAGCCGACCCCACGTAGTGGGATTAAGGCTTTGTTGTTATTGTTGTTGTTGTTGTACAGTTTTTTCTCTTTAAAAAATAAAATCAGCATCAAACCAGAGTCATTGTTGAGAAAAATAGCACAAGCAGTAATGGCATAATGAAATGAAGTCCATCAATACTACTTGCACATCGAATAGAGCTGATGGCTAAGCTGCTTTGGACAAAGCAGTTCACAGTTATTCAGTGATTTGTGACCTACCTGATGGATGGACTTAATCTCTAATCTATGTACAAACTCAGTTTTCCTAGGTGCTCATATTGTGTACATCATAAATCAAGTATCAAATAAATTACGATTTCTGCTCTTAAGAACTGTCGAGATAAAATGTATTTACAATGATTAGACTACAATCAAAAGTCCCTTTTCAGCAGTTTTTCTGTATGTACTTGAGTCTAGGAAGTAGGCAAAAAAATTTTCAGCACAGAAAAAGCCTTAAAAAGATCCTGTCATCGTTCAAACAACGATTAGGACACAGAAAAGTACATAAAGAAGAAAAAAATGCTTATTTTTAACCATTGTTGAGACCGAACAAATTAAGTCCATAAAAGATTACACTGCTGAAAAATATAATATTGAAAAGATAATAGATGCACAGATCACTCAAATAGAAATAAAAATGGATAAATGCTCTCAACCAAAAAAAATTAACAATGATAATTTAAAAATTGCTTGGGAGTTGGAAAACAAGAGTAAATGAGCACAGCGGTTTTCTAAAACAATACTTCAGACAATTTAATGATGTCAATCATACTCACAGCTGAGATTCATCATTTCCATATATGATCATGCAAATTTTGCAATTGTTAACATTGATAAATCATAATAGTGATTAATCTTAATCAAACATTCATTTGGCATCATGCATCCTCAATCGCCACTCCTGTTGAGCTACATTAGATGCAATATTTTTGTTCAGACTTCATTTTGCACAACTATTAACCATCTTATCATGGTTTACCCCTTCCTCCTTCCGAAATAAATTAAGGGGATTATTTGGCTGGATGTTTCTAAAATGCATGCAACTTAAAAATACAAAATTTAGATGGGTTGGATGCAAATCAAATGTCAATAAGAACTTTTGTGTTTGTTAGAATTAATTTTAAACACATTAAAATCTCTCTCTCTCTCTCTCTCTCTCTATCACTCTTATGAATGTGATAGGCTTGGAGAAGGCCACTAAAAAGAGGGGATTTTGGGAAGTTTGTCAAAGAAAGAGGCGCTATAGGAAGAAAGTTACCGTAAAAGGACGGATAAGTGCGACGTGGAGGGCTTGGGGGGTGATTGAAGGCAATGAGAGCTTAGGGAAGGTTATGGTATGCGCGGGAAGGAGAAAAGAAGGTGCAACGTGGAGGAATTTGAGGGAGTTTGGAGGAAC